>WOGR01010379.1:0-10943 GCA_015342045.1 Leptinotarsa lineolata
GGCGGGCCTAGTACTTTCGAGAATGGAGACTAGAAACTTCTCGCTACGTATTGAAGCTTACCGCCATCTATTCTACGGTTTGACAACTATCGGACAGAAAATAGTTACTGTCTAGTCTCCTAGATGGCGTTATACGAGGAAACGCGCGTTAAGCGTAAAGGAGCGGCAAAGTTTGTGTTAAAAGCGAAAAAACATTTATAAATTAGCCATCGCCCCCCTAAACCGCTTCAACGCCTCCCAATCTTCTCTGTGCCCTTTACTGCCCCCCTATAGGCCTCCAGCGCCCACAAGGGGGCGTTATCGCCCACTTTGATAAAGACTACTCTAGACCATTCAAATTAATTTTTTTTCAAATTGCAAAGTTATTCCAAATGTCTATTTCTGAGTGATGTTTATTTGTAATTTATCGTATTCTGTTATCATGAAAGGTAAAATTAGAGTGACACATGGATGTAAGAAATATGTGTACGTTTCTAGTTCATTTCACAGAAATAATCAACCTAAACGCTCATAACATGTCATAAAAAATTGTGGAGGACGCAGAGGTCGAAGATGAGTATTTGTTTTTTGTGTGGTTTTTTGAATGGTAACACCTGATGAATTTATTTTGAACCATTTCAATGTTTTCAATCTGCTTCAATTAATAAGGTGACCAAACTGAATAGCAAGAAGAGATGTAACAAGGAAGCAGAACAAAAGTTTGATTATGCTAATTGAAATTTCCAATGAGAAGCAGATTACAAAATCCAGCATTTCTGAAGATTTAGATATAATTTTATTTTTGTGCTGATAAAATGTCAATTTAGTATGAAATTTAAAATCTAGATCACGTATTTCATCCACTTTCTGGATTGATGTATCATTTCTAGACATCAAAGAGATCAAAGGTGCCAACCGAATTTTGAAAGTGTACCATAAACCAATTTATCTGAGAGACTTTGAATTATTATTCAAAACACAACTTTCACAGTAAAATCAATATTATAAGATTTTTGAAATCAATAGCAATTGCCATCTCCAATCCTGAGTTTCATGAAAAAAATCTCCAATCAATCGAGAATTACCTCGTAAAAAATAATTTTCGAAAAGCCCTTATCCGAGAAATAATTAAAGAAAGGATTTCCTCTTCCCAAAATACAAGAGTCAACACCAAATATCACAAAATACCATACGCAGAAAATTTGTCTGAAAAGCTTGGAATGTTACTTAGTAACCAACATATCAAAGTGGCCTTTTCAAATGAAAGTACAGTTGGAAAGTATTTTTTTCTCAAAACATAAAACCAAAACACCGCAAGACATACAGTCCTACATAGTGTACAGATTGAACTGAGAAAACTGTCCCAAAATCTATGTGGGTCAAACCGGACGATATCTTGTAAAGCGAGTTTCAGAACACATGAGAGACACTAAGAAAATGAATATCAAAATCCCTACACCCCTTGTTGAACATTAAAAAGAAAATGGACACATTTTTGGCATTGACCAGTATCGGATGAAGGTTTTATAATAGTAGAATCGATGAAATCATTCGAAAACCAGTCTCTTGATAGATTTCAGCAGAGTCTTGTTGCTGAACGAACAAGAAGTATGTGCAAGAATTTCCTCTGTGCGTAAAATTGAAATATTTTCTTGTCATATGTTTTCTCAACAGCAATCATCAGATTGATTTGATTTCTTTCAGAGATAAGTTTGTTAACAAAAAATATCTATTTTTAGGTTCGTTGACAAAAAATAACAATTTTTAGTCAAATCAAAGCAGAGCTTTCTTGGAAGACCTCAGAAACGGCTCAGATTTTGATGTTTCCTTTTTAACTTTTGCTTTTTTTGTATCAGTTGAAATCAAACAACAATTTCTTATTGGAATTCAAGAGTAATAACTGGTTTTTTCGAAGTTTTTTCTGGACATTAATAAAAATGTTTTGTTTGTTTTAGATTCAGATACGGAATCTGATGGTACCAAAATATCCCTTGTAACTCAAGAAACTGCATCGTCTTCAAATACAGTTGATAATTCAATCCAGAAAAAGGTTACTTCATTCTTGTATAATCTGAAAGGGCAGTTCACAGAATATTTAGGTAATAAGCAAATATTTAAATGAACATATCTCTCTGTATCATGGTATGGTCATTGCTTTCTTCTCTGGTGCACTGGACCTTAAATAATTGACATATGATATTGAATATTATGATGGTTTTTCCTTTACTTTCACCTCTGTAATAGGGTGATGCAGTATGAATTGTAACCTTGAAATTTCATGTAAAATTACTGCCTCTCAAATTTCAGTTGGTTCAGATAATGTATGTAGGCTATATGCAAATCGGTTCTTCTAATCCATTTCACTTTTATAAGCTAAAATTTGGAGCACTTCAATTGTTTCTCAATTGGCTCCTCTGTTTATTTGTCATTAGTGTCAGCTGTCATGTTAACTCTTCCTCCATTAATCGAAAATGAATACAACAAAACTGAAAAATGGGCAATTAAACTTCAACTACATGTGACAGCTGATACTTATGACAAAAACACAGAGGAGCTAAATCAGAAAGATCAATATGACCTATAAAATGAATACAATAAAAATCACTTCCAAACAGCAAATGAAATTCGACCGTACAATACTGTTACATTTTCTTCGCAGGTTTGACAATAATTGACTACACTGTACAATTGAACTCAACTTTTACTACCTCACTGACAATACAACAGTGAAACTTCAGACTAATATTCAAATGTCTATCGCCTTATTAGATCATTTCCTACCGCACTTTCAACTAGACTTCCCTGATCTACCTGTTGGTAGTGTTTATATATCGTAATGGAAGTCTGGAGGTCGATAGAACGATCGAGAAGCGCAAGTCGAGTTGAGCGCGAGCTTGAACAAGTCACAATCGATTGGCGAAGGACAGCAGCGGCCGGCGTTATTTTTTTAGAGGATAATTTACAACACATCATCTGCGGATGACAGCTGACACTAATGATAAATATAGAGAGTAGTCAACACAAAAGAAATACATGTGCCCCAAATAAAATCCTTATCATCGGATATAGTCTATGAAGTATGACTATCAAGTTTCAATTATAAATGAAATAATGAATACTGCCTGGGGAATTAAGGCCTGCAAAACAAAATTGTCATTACTTATGAAATCAAATGCTTCCAATGTTAAAAAACTTGTTTTAATATAAACTCATGGAAGCGAAATGGTAAGAAAACGATATTTTTAGATATACATTATGCCATGTTCTATACGAACCAAGTCGAATAGTTGACATTTGAGAGGCTGCAATTTTTCATGTAATTCCGAAGTTGGCAAATCAATGAATGAATATATTTTAGGAAGCAGAACTATGTCACCAGCTGAAAAGTTACTAGATTTGGATATCGACCCTCAAAGTAACTTGATCAATAAATTCGCTTTTGTTGTACCTAAAGATCCGTACTTAAGTCCTCTTTATGCTGAAGATGATGATCTACGATTGCTCCCACCAACACATATTTTGGTAAAATTTTCATCTTTGTTTTGAGTGTTTTTTATACATTTATACATATTTCCAGAGTACTCATTTGGATCCCTGTTTGGATGATTGCGTGATGTTCTCAAAGAGGCTGAAGAATCTCGGGAATAATGTAAAATTAGACGTGCTAGAGTCTTTACCGCATGGGTTTCTCAACTTTTCTTTGGTGAGTAAAGCATATAATTGAAACACACAAGCAGCTTCAAATACATAGAATTTTCCTAAGATACTTGAAACAATAAACGGATATCAACATTTACACTCCATATAAACACCAAAATCGTCATAGGGGCATACAGCAAAGTTATTATAAGTGCAAAAATCAGTTAAGAAAAATGCTGGCTAAGCAGCACCTTAGGTTTCACTAATTTCTACCATTTTAGGGATTAAAAATGTCTTCCTTCAATATTTTATCGGCTATCAAACAGTCAAAAGTTGATAACAAATAATTCACTTCCGATAGTCACCATACTTTTCGGTTTTCAGTTCTCAAGAGAGGCCTATGAGGGATCCAAGATTTGTATCCAACGTATACAAGAACTGTTGAGCGAAGAACAATAATGATAATAACTTTTTTCGGAAATACTCATCGATATTATTTTTGAGAAATTCAATAAACGTTTTTGTGAATAAATATTATGAAAATTCTATTGTAAGGTGAATTGTATATTGGCCTATTCAAAAATTTTTCTAGACTAGAGAATGAAACAATTATTTTTATACAGTACTTACATTATAGTGGTGATTTGTTGGTTAATGTGCTAAGTGTAGTTTTTGTAATGAAGTTCGAACATAGTATTTGTACTGGTTGTGAAATAGCGAATTTGTATGGTTGTTGTGCAATTTGATGTTCCTCAAATTAAATTGTTTCATTCTGCTTCAAATTTATCCTCAACTTGAAAATATTTTTAGAAATAATATGTTCTCAGAGAATTGTACGGTAAAATTTCACCCGCCGATTTAAAAAAAATTGTGAGCACGCATAGATTACGAATCAGAAAGAAAAATTCGTTGCTGATTCTTATTTCGAAAGTACAGCCCCCTAAAGTTCCGAAACTTTTCAGTCTGCTTTTTGCACGATACAAAATATAGCAGAAACGACAGATTCCATTACATATACAAACTAGAATCACAAGTATTTATTCACGATATCACTTTTATACCTTATTTCACCTTCTTTGACACTTTTCAGTTTAATAATCAACATTGTACTAAATAAAGGCTGAAAAGTTGCAAATTTCGGAACTTTGGAGGGGTGTTACTTGAAAAAAAAAAGGGGAGCTCCGATTTTTTCTTCCATATTCGTAATCTAAACGGCAAAATACGTACGTACATATAAATTTTTTTTTCAAAATTGGCGGGTGCAGCCTCTCCGAAATTTTACCATAAATTTCAATCGAAATTAGTTTTAATGAATGTACAGGGTGTTCCAAATATAAATGCATGTACTTCTGCCAGTAACTTAAATGAATAGGTGGATTTATGCAATACATATTTCACAGTTATAGGTAAAAATGAAGCACATTCAGACTATAACGTAAAATCTGTCGCTATCTGGAGAAGGGTCAGTTTCAGTTGTAGCCTCAAAATGATTTGAGAAATATTATTCCCGATTCATTGTAATACTCAGGACATGTGATAATTTGATCCAATGATTTTACTTCTGAAATGGAAGGATTGATCTATGGGATAATGACGTAAGTGTCAAAGTTATTAAAACATAACCTGACTGATAAAATCATTCAGAAAAAAAAATTACGGGAAGTCGCCTAAAATTCTCGACTGATGTCATAATATAATACTAATATTGAATTAAAGTAATTTTTCCACAATCTGAAAAACTTAATATACGTGTAGAAAGGGCAAACCTTTTATTTTACCCCGATAAGTTGCTGCGAGAATTAAAAGTATTTTTCACAAAGAAAAATGTTGTATTTATCAATAACTTGTCGTATTTAACGAATCAGCGTATATTCTCATATCTGGAGAGGAGTTTATTTCAAACAGCTCCTCAGGAATGGATTGTACTTGGCTACCCGTCTTGAAGAAAAATATGTAATAAAACAACATTGATATAATTCCAAATATTATTTTTTTCAAGAGTGGTCCCACATCTTAGCATCAACTCAAAAGTCACAATTTACAACTGTATAATTCAGCCACATTTTGACTTATGTGCCACATGAGTGTATCTTCTGAATCAAAATAAGTTAACTACAAAAACTGCAAAACAGAGGTATGCATACAATTCTGATATGCAATCGACTTACCCCTATATAAACACTATGCTCGATTCTTTTCAGTGGTTATCAATCTCAAGTATGGTTTTTGTATTCAAAATAATAATGGGTATTCAATGTAGCTAATTCAATAATTTAATTTAAGTCGACAATGAAGTCCACCAATATAAGCTTTAGCCAATGCATTTGATACAGTTGAACATTCTCAGCTGCTGGCGGTCTTGGAGAATACAAGGATGCGTGGTACAGCAGTCAAGATATTCGAAGATTATTTGAATGAGAGGGAACAAGTAGTACGTATTGACAACCATTTGAGTCAACCTATAAAAATAAGTTACGGAGTACCACAAGGCACTGTGCTTGGACCAATTCTGTTCTTTCTGTATATAAATGCCTCTTTGCCCTGGAAACCACTGGAACTATAATAAGTTTTGCTAATGATACAGCAATAATATGTACGGCCAAAAGTGGAGCAAACTGAAAACAAAAGCTGAAGAAGACATCACCAAAATATTTGATTGGTTTCAACATAAAAAACTAACTATCAACTATGAAAAACCGAGTTCTGTGCCTTTTTCTAGTAATAAGAACAACCTTCTCGATTTTCGAACACTAGACATAAAAGCTGTTTTTCGAAGCATCAAAGTATACGCTAAAAATTAACTCAAATATCTAGGAGTAACTATTGATGCACATATGCGATGGGACACTCATATAAACGAGATCACAAAATCTTTGAGACCATTATTATATAGATTCAAATATTTCAGAAATATATTAGGAACAACTCATCTCAAAATACTATACTATGCACTGGTGGAATCACGACTAAGGTATGGTATTCTTTCCTGGGGATCCGTAGCAGCCACACACCTGACAAAATTAGAAGTCCTTCAAAAAAGAATATTGAAAACAATATATAATGAACCCAATAAGTATCTCACAAATGATCTGTTTCAAGCAACACGAATACTGGATCCGCATCAGATATGTATATAACCTTATCATTTATACTTTTAAAAATAATCGAATTCTACAAAAAACAGAACATATTTACGATACAAGGAACTAATCCAAAGATATAGTGCAAACAAACTTCGGCAAGAAATCGATGGGGCAAAGATCCTCTTCTTATCTCACATGCAAAATATTCAGTTAATACCAAATATATACCAAACTTATATATATCAAATACAGTGGATAAATTTATTCAAAGACATCATAAAAAATTACTTACACGTGACTGACATACTTATCATGCACACACTCGTAGAAGTTTAAGTAGCCATTGAAAATTATTCCTTGACTGGATATTTAACACGGGTTAGAATTTTAATTGTACTTAAGTATTTATGTATTGTGATTGAGTTAGTTTTACTTGCATATTTGTGTCAACTATTTTATGTTAAATATTTTATTTACATATATTTATATATTTTATGTAACTCGCATGATTTTTTTAAATCTCATTTTATCTTTTTGTAAGTTCTCTTTATTGTACTCAATTATATATTCCATGTTATACACTTACGCTCGTATTGTCAGCTCTACTTCATTCACGTCATCTGCGTATTCTGTTGGTTGTGAATTTATTTTTTCCACTCATTATTTCATCACATACATATACTGTTATACTATCTATACTGATATACTGTCTATACTGTTATCCTGTAACTAAATATCTGGGAAACCCATGCGCAACTCTAGTGTCCTCAATGGGTGCCCCTGACTCGTTTGGTTATGATTTGTGGAAAAATTTGTATATTCAGACCTATATTTCCTGTATTACTTTTTGTTTGATTGTTTTTGTTGTTGAAAAAATAAAAATTATTATTCATTATTATTATGTATCTAGGACAAACTCAAGGTCAATAGTCTGTTTTTCAGAGGACTAGTGGAATTTAACAAACTGTCTGGTTCTTTGAAAAACAACAAAAGTATTCACACTTTCAAACAAGTGTTATTGCAGTATATCAAAGATAATATTTTTCAATATATGTGTATGACTGCATCTGTATCAATACTTATTGAAGTTTTGTTATTATTCAACTTTTATAAAGCCTTGATATCATCATATTGACTTTCTGAAATAACCATATATTATTTCTAATGCATTAATTTATTATTACTTTTTACTTACACTCACATTATGTATTATATTTTTATTGAACGTTTGTACGTTTGGGTAACCTAAATAAATAAATACTACTACTACATTTCAAACTCCTTTGAATCCGTCGAAGAGGTTACCATTTTTCAAGACAGAGGCAGATTTTTTGATAGGAAATTATCAAATATGACAAAAGAACATTTATCTTTGTGAAAAATACTTTGAATTTACGCAGTAACTTATCGGGGTAAACTAAAAAGTCTTTTCTACACGTGTATAAAGTTCTCCATTACAATTTTCATATTTTTCAGATTGTGGAAGGTGAAAATATCCGAAGAAAGTCAACAAATAATACTAATGTAATGAACCCCAAAAAACTAGAAAACAAACTGGATGTTCATAACATTTTGATTGAAATTAATATAATTCCAGAACTTTAATAAGATGAATGAAAACACTTTTTTGTCTAATTTCCACAACGTTTATTAATTCTTACGACCGGTTTCGGAGCTTAGCCCATTATCAAGTAATCTCATGATTCCACACACATATAATAAAGGGAAGAAAATGAATTTGTTGGAAGCCATGGAAATTAATAAATCCATTTAAAAAACCAGAAATATATACCCCTAAACGAGCAACTCGATCTATGTAGGTCTCCACTCTTGAATTTATGAATTTGGCAACCCCGCTAATCTCTATAATTTCATAGTTGGTACCCCTATTCAATCAGTACCTAGCCTCCCAGACTACCTGCAACCCTATATAATTCGTGTGCACACTTCAAAAAGTTAGTTTTACTTGATAATGGGCAAATCCCCGAAACCGGTCGTAAGAATAAATAAACGTAGTGGAAATTAAACAAAAAAAGTATTTTCATTCATCTTATTAAAGTGATCATGAATTTCCAGAAAATAAACAAGTCATCAATAACACAGATAATTCCAGAATCATTCCAACCTGAAGACAGGGTGAAATAAACCTTCAAAACATTGCGTACATGTTTTATTTTTATTTTTTCTGACGTTGACTTGAGTTTTTTGTATTTTTAGGTAGTATAATTTTTAACCTGTCTCGTCTTTTCAACGAATGGTCCAAATAAAAGCTACTGTCAACTGTCCTCACACTAATGATATTTTGTTGTAAAGTTAGTAAATCTATGCATGTGCATTTGGTTTGTCCATTTTATTTATAAATAGTCTGCTATTTGAACTTCATCTCTTGCTAGGTCTGATTCCTCTTTCCTGATCCATATTGGCTTCTGGATTTAGGTTTTTTTGTGACTCTCGGAATTTCTAGTTATTTTTGAAACACATTTTTAGTTTTTATTGCCAATTCATAGATTCAAGCGACCATAAAATCAAATCGTGATATACTTTGAAATTAACAGTTAACTAATTTAGTGATCCAATCATTTTTCTGAAGAAAAGTTGATTGGCTAACAGGTTCAATTTCTTCTTAGAAAAAACAATCGTTTTCTTGCCGACGTTTCGAATTTATTTAAATTCTTTCTCGAGCCCTGAGGAAAAATTTAATTAAAGTCGAAACGTCGGCAAGAAAACAATTGTTTTTTCTAAGAAGAAATTAATCCTGTTACCCAACCAACCTTTCTTTTGAAATTAACATTTTTGTTTCCGAATCTCAAACTGAATGGAGTCGAAGAGATAATTTTTTTGTGATGATGAAAGTACATTTAATATTTCCAGAATTCGCATAAATCCACCTCAAATATTACTAGTATTATATTGTGAAATTATTCCTTAAACATTTCAAGTCAACCAAAGTGATTCCGTTGATAAATAATGATGAAGGTTGTGTCATCATTCACAGGGTTCAGCTACACAAAAGTGAAACTTCTTTTGTTGACAAAGGTCTGGTTTGTCGAAAACAAACACTGTAACACTCTTCGACTACACCTCCTGAAGACGGAAACACGTATCAAGAAGAGTGTTGCAGTTCAGGTGTTTTGTTTTGGATTTATTTTAATCAGTTCTATCTTTCAGTTGGGTTTCTGATTATTTATCTAAATACAGATCTTTTTTCGCATCTAAATTCTAGCAAATGAAAAAAACCTGTAAAAACTTGTAACCTACCAATGAAGTCATTCTTGTTCGTAACATTAATTTGTAGAGCGTTTCGTTATCTTGTTTTTGAGAACCTTCTTAATAAATTACTTCTTGAGAGGAGTTTCACTTTGACGAAAACTATCTGTGCAGCGTGAATTTCGTATACTGAGTGAGAATAACAAATATTATTTCAAAATACATTCTTAAATTTGTGCGAGAATAGCTGTAAGTTTTAAACATTATCTAATCAACTATTGGTGATTTTCCAGTGAATATCTATATAGCAAATTAGTTAAACCTTAATTTTATTAACAGATATTTATATTTATGTTTTTATTTATTTTCTTGTTCACATTTAAAAGATACTCAATTATAACTCAGAGTTGACATTGTATTGATGTTGACATAGAATTAAAAACTATTTTATACTAATCGTTTGATATTAGTCCGTTGATCTGAAGTATAACTCCTAGTCAATTTTTTATATTTAACTGTTTGAGTAAAATTCACCCTCTTAGCTCATAGTTCTTTCTTTAACTCTGCCTAATTATTTTGTTGGTATCGCTGAAAGGGTGGACTTATGCTTAAATCGTCTACAGAAAACTTACATTCATTTTCCTTATAGAAGACATAATAAATAAAGTGAAAAATCAAATTGTGTTTTATTAGATGGTAACATCTCAAATTCATATAATCAAATCAGTGCTGACGTAAAAGTGAAAGACTAGTGATTCCAATATTTTTTGTAGGAAATGAGAAAATCTGAAATTTAATAGCCTTGTCGACCATTTATGTAAACAACTAACAGCGGGATGCCATACAGTGGGAGTTGTTGCAAGAGAGTTAGATATTGTGATTACAAGATCTGTTTACTTTGCACTAATTAAGTCCTATTCGGCCTCGGCAATTGCCTGGTGGCCGAAAGCTTTACAGAAAACGGCTCAGGCGAAGCTCTCTGGCATACAGAGACAGGCTTGTCTGGCTATCTGTGGTGCCATCTCAGAGTCCACA
>WOGR01010380.1:0-10943 GCA_015342045.1 Leptinotarsa lineolata
CTTCTGAAACAGCTACTTTCATATAAACATTGAATTACACGAAAGAAAAAATTCTTTCGAAACAAATACTTTTATATGAACACTGAATTATACAAAATACACTTTTTTCTACTCAGTTTGTATTCCAAACATTCGTTTTAGATTTGAATCAGATATCATTCACAAGATTTCTACACGATATACTAAATGAAAGATGAAAAAAATTCACTTACATTTTACACTCCTAAAAAATATAACCCCTTCAATTTATACAATAAATTATTCGAACTTTGGTTATCCTGGCTGGGTAGCCGTGGTCTAATGGAGAAATTTACTCCGAACGTTTCGCCCTTAACTATGATGAACATCTTCAACAACAGTTGGCAGCAATGCATTGCGACCTCCTCGTTGGTAGACTCGTTAATGAGTATAATGGAATCACTCTGTGAGGTAGTTTCCTGTGATTGCTAATCTGTGCATAATTGATTCCCCATCTTTATCAAGTATCGTTATTTCATTAATGTTGGGTTTTGTACACTACTAGTTATTTTTTTACCTCATTAATTTTTTTGGTTATTTAATATCAGTGGACCACTTTTTCGATACTAGGTTCAGAATTTTATAACCAGGGCTATCCATAAATGCCTTATCGTTTGAGCATTCGTTTGCCACTTATTTCGCAAAATGCTTTTTATTTTATTTATTTATTATCTAGTATTCATTTCAAAAGAAAAAGTAATTGTTTCACCTATTATGCGAGAAATTTAAAGACTGGGATTACACAAACACTGTGAGAACATTTTGAATTTTAACACTTCAAGTAATGAGCACATCTCAACTTCAACAACCCGTATCTCGAAAAGTAGTCATACCATTGCGTAGGGACCATGGACATTCTTGATCAGACGGTCGGAAACTGCAATTTGACAAAATTTCTGTAAATTTGTCAAATTGCAGTTCTGTATTTCCCATAAAAAATTGCAGTGTTTTTCGGCTCACACAGTAAGTTCTAGATTAAATTAAAAGGGTATATTTTTGGGAGAGAAAGGTTTCAGCTTTCTACTTCTCTCTCTCATGGCTAGAATTTAATCAAATAAGCGAATGAATGTTATTTACGTACTGTCATCGATGACATGGGTGGATTCAACTCATTCCGTGACAAAAAGTCGTAATTTTATGAAGGAATTGAGTATTTTTTCTTATGATGTTATGGTTATTCGCTACTGAAAAGCCGATAAGGCAAGTGTCTTACGGCGAAACATCGGATGTCTAGCAGTCAGGATGACAGTGTTCCATGTGGGTGAAATTTCACTTCTTTCATGTGTAGGAATCTTGTGAATGATATCTGATTCGATTCCATTACGAATGTTTGGAATACAAACGGAATAGCATAGAGTTTTTCTCCGTTTAATTCAGCGTTCACATAAAATTATTCGTTTCGAAGGTATTTTTGTTTTGTGTTATTCAATGTTCATATGAAAATAACTGTTTTGAATGGGCTTTTTCTTTCAAGTTTATGTCTGAAAGTTACTTCTTTGCATAATCTACACATCTTTGTATAGAGTTAACTTTTGAATTTATTTGCTTTCTTTCTTTGGAAGATTCCCACATTTTTTGTATCAAGATGGAGAAGTAGAAAGCCAAAACCGTTCTTTCTAAAAATAATTTCTAAAAATATACCCTTTCAATTTATACAAGATTCCTATAGCTGGGATTCAATCAAATAAGCGAATGCATGTTATTTACGTACTGTCATCGATGACATGGGTGTATTCAACTCATTCCGTGACAAAAAGTCATAATTTCATGAACGAATTTAGTGTTTTTTCTAATGTTCCATGTAAGTGAATTTTTACTTCTTTCATTAATTATATTGGAATCCGGTGAATGATATCTGGTTCGATTCCATTACGAATGTTTGTAATACAAACGGAATAGAGAAAAGTGTTTCCGTATAATTCAGCGTTCATATAAAAGTATTTGTTTCGAAAGCATTTTTCTTTCGTGTAATTCAATTTTTGTAGACAATAGCTGTTTCTAGTGGGCTTTTTCTTCCAGTTTGTGTCTGAAAGTTACTTCTTTGTACAATCTTACACATCTTTGTATATAGTTAATTTTTGAAATTGATTGCTTCCTTCCTCTTTTTGGAAGATTCCCACATTTTTTGTATCAAGATGGAGAAGTAGAAAGACAAAACCTTTCATTCCCAAAAAGTTCTTGATATTGTGTATGCCCTTTCAGCATGCAATTCGGATTTAAAACCATCAGTAATGGCAATTTTGTTTGTTAGTGTTATCATTTGAAAAAATATTGCCTTATCAATTCCATAAGTGTCTCACAAAATTGCACTCGTTAATCAAAATCATCATCAAACAATTCTAGAAGGTACTTATTTGCACTTTATAAAGGTAAAATGTATACTTATGAAGAATAGACCGCAAGCCCATGCTGAATGTTCAAGGAGTTATTTATTACCTCTAGAAAATGTATGATTTTCGTAGAAAATGAAACTCAACTTCACCCGACTTCGCCGATGATACTCCAATATAACACTGACTACTCAAGGTAAGGTGTTTTTTTAAGGAAAAAACAAGCACTATACGATAAACCTTAAGGCGCTATAAGAGCGGTGCCTAAGCGAAAGTAGTGATTCTTATTGGATTTGAATCGTCGGAGAGGAAAAACGTTCTCAGGAAATTTATTCCACATGAACGCAGTTCTCCAAATGAAAGAGTTTTTAAATAGCGAAGTTCGAGGTGTACTGATGAACCTCAAAACGATAAGCAGCCACAGTCCGTCGCGTATTTCTGATATATTTCGCTCTTGGTGGAATCAAATGTGCCAAGTCCCTTGAACACTTCCCGTGAAAGTATCTATAGAAGAGAGATAAATCTTCAACCTTTCTTCGATGTTCCAGACTATCAAGGTTGGCATCCACCAGCTTTAGGGTATGCTTAGGGGCGGAGCTCCATACATGAGAACAATACTCCAAAGGTCTGATCTTAGCTTTAAAAAGCATCAAAAGTTGCTAATGTGTGCACAGTTTTCTGGTTCGGAACAGTGTTACAAGATTTTGAGAAGCAGCCCTTGCAACTCCAGCAACAAGATTGTGTCAAGACGTATTAGTGTCCATTTTAACACCCAACAAACTTATCAAAGCAGAAAGCGGAATTGTCTGTCCTAACATTAATATATCCGGTTCAGAGACATTCATCTTTACGGAGAAAACCGATGCCTGGGTTTTCGTGGCATTGAATTGAACCTGGTTACTTTCACCCTAATTTGAAATTACTTCTAGATCCTCATTGAGATATGCAACCTCCTGCTGCCGGCGGAGATGTGTATCCGCAACCGATGTCCTGGTATCCAAATGGAATGACGAGACAAGTGTGCTGTCGTCAGCAAAGCAATATATTGAATTCTACGCTTTTTCGAATAAGTCGTTGACGTACAATAAAAAGGAGGTTGGAGACAATATGGATCCCTGAGGAACACTAGCGTTGATGGTAAAAGTATTTGAGAAATATCAATCGACAGCCACTTATAAGGAACGTTCTTTCAGGAAGCTGGAAAGCCATACACAAAAATGATCCGACAAGCCATGGCATCGAAGTTTGGCCAGCAGACTCTCATGCTATACACTGTCAAATGCCTTCTAAATATCAAGCGCAACAGTTCTTGACTCTACATGTTTCTCGATTGCGTTATTCCAAATATGGCTGACATACGATAGAAGGTCGCCTGTTGATCTTTGTATCCGAAAGCCATATTGATGATCGCTCAAGATGTTGAAGCATTCCAAATATTTAAGGATATGGTGGTTTACGGCTTTCTCCATGATTTTTGATATCACCGATAGTAAAGCGACTGGTCTATAGTTATTTGAAAGATTCTTCTTGCCCTTTTTGAGAATAGGCTGAACGCGAGCAATCTTCCAACAACAACAAGAAGAAAAAACACTTTTCTTGTAAGACAGATTGAAAAGTCTGCAAAATACTTGTGCGAGTTCATTTGCGCACTTTTTGAGTACGATGACAGGCACTTCATAGGACAGATGCCTTGTTGATATTGAGCTGTTTGATAATTCGCCTGACCAGACGTTGTCGAAAAATTATTTCTGGCATTGTGAATTCTAATGTGAGAATAGTGGGTGGTGTCTTTCCCTGAAAATCGACTGTTCAGCTAATAGATTTGCTTTTTTATATAGCTGTTGTTGCAATTGAAACACAACAATTGAAACACAACAACATTGTGAAGTTTTGATTAACGGCTTTAGCTACCGACCAGAAGGATCTAGACCTGTTGAGATTGGCAAGCAGTTTATCCCTAAATTGTCTGATGGTAAAATTCTTTGCTTTAATTTTTCCTAAGTTTGCAGCTGTTGCTAGCATTGACAAACCTTGTTCGGTTTTCGGTACTGGGATTTTTGCGCCACTGACGGTGGGCGAGATTTTTAGAGGAGACAGCTTGCTCGCAATTTTTGTTGAACTAAGGTTTGCCGTTAGAAGTTCTTTTCAATGAAAAAGGAATGTATGCTTTCATGGATGATAACTTCAGAAGCACAAGTTGATGGATCTTTAGAGTTGAAACAAACATCTAGCCAAGGAAAATTTCGGAAATGGTCTTGAACATTCTCCCACTCAGCAGATCTGTAATGCCGAACTTTGCGCGGCTTAGGTTGTTCCCTAACATTCATCGGTAATTCACTCAACACTGAAATGAGTTTGTGGTCAGAAGATCCCAATGAAGACGTAACGGTGACTAAATTTCTGGATTGGGTATTAGATATAGATCCTAAAGACTAGCATATGCTCCATCACGGTCAGGAATCCTGGTTGGCTCATTTATAATCTAGGTAAGTCCGCTGCTTATTGCAAAAGCCTCAGCTTCGTGCTATTGTTCGTCGTTGATGTTTGAAAATTTGAGCCATTCGATATTGTGGACATTGAAGTCATCGAACATGGAAATTTCGGCACTGGGATGATTGATGGGTTACTTATCTTTTTCTAGAAATGACATCCTGACTTTTTGATGACTATGTGAATATCATACCGGGAAATCGATTTAAGTAATAATACCAATACCATACTTACCATGAATTTTTAGTAGGGAAGGATACGTGAAAATATAATAATTGTTTCTTAATTTGAAAGAGGTCCAGTTCGCCACTGATCTGTTCCCGCTTGCTACTTTGATGGTACCCATATGCTCGGCGTACCACGGACTGAAGTACTGCGACAACTCCAAATTGCTTATGTGCGAAATGCCTTGCTTTTTTAGCCTCTCTTTTATTTGTCTATAGTTGGTTTTGTTGAAAACGAACACCTGCAACGAAACGATAATTATGCATTTTCGATCAATAAACGTGTGCTGGGTACTTAATTATGTGCGGGCGATCTAAAGTCATTTGAATATACAGGAGGTTAGAAGAGATAGAAATGAAATGCAATTTTTTCATTCTTAATCGAAGAAGTCATGGATGGGACATGTTGAAAGATGTGTTTCTACAATTATTATCGGAAGTCAGTTTTTTACTCCCAGCTGTTTACTGTCAAAAATTGCGTACTTTCAAA
Source organism: Leptinotarsa lineolata (assembly GCA_015342045.1). Lineage (NCBI taxonomy): Eukaryota > Metazoa > Arthropoda > Insecta > Coleoptera > Chrysomelidae > Leptinotarsa > Leptinotarsa lineolata. Next base: position 5,553 of record WOGR01010380.1, read on the forward strand.
GGCCAACTTCGATAGATGGAGAAATAAGAGAATAAGAGAAAGAGAATAAAAAAATCATTTTTTGCTAAGGAAAACCGAGTGAACTAGAATAAGAGGAAACTGATCACGAATGACCACATGACACAATTTTCACGATTGAAGTCATACACCGTCGAGAGTAGATGATGAATAGTCATCAACAGAGAAAACTTAGCCGAAACATGTGGTATACAGATAAGTCGAAAACCGAATATGGAATGGAAGATGGAATATAATGAGCCAGCTGAAATTTACATTACAGGTACCCGTCCCATCAATATATTCTTCCAAGTGGAAGTATTCGTACTCCTGCAATTTGCAAAGTATATTGAGGCCTCAACGCAGGTGAGTGTGCTAGACACGGATCACCAGCTGCACATACCTATGGGTACTGAACCAGCTGTCGATAATATACCAAATTTTATAGTATGGAACCATATCAAGAAATAAGTCAATGAGGTGTACTGGAAAATACAACTGGGAACACATATGGAAAAAGTTTTGAAGTGACCGTCCGACAAAACAACTGAAAAACTGTTTCAAAGGAGCAGGAAGCAGTTAAAAATAATTACAGGGCTACTCACTGGATACTGTCCAATTAGACGACACCTGAACAAAAGAGGGTCTCATAATGAGTACCTTAGGCTGTAGGCAAAGCAACGGAAAACAGTTCCTCCATCATGTTTTATGCGAATGTAAGGCAACCAAATTATGCCCTGCTAAATATGACAAACTTTCAACAAAGGACCTTTAAATTCAAACAAGGAGCAAAATTGTTCGGATAGGTGTCATGAAAAATGACGCCATGAGGATGCAGTATCTATCTTCCGAATATCTTATCATACAAAAGTGAAAAATTCATAAACACAGTTTATAAAACTTAGTTTGATTTTGTGAATTTGAGATGATATAACTACTAATATTCCGTAAAAGGGATTCATTTTCCAGTGACTCATGACAGTGAACTTTAAATTCCAATGTAGGTACAGCAAGCGTCAGGTGTGATGGCGAGCCCGCCCCAATGCGCATAAACTCATTTTAAATGTAACTCCCATTACAGCTCTTGCAAGACATACAAATGCTCTGCACAGAGGCGTATCATTACTTGTCCTCTAATGCTGTTGGCGTTTGGCATTGTCTGAATAATTTGTGTTGTTTCTAAAGAAATGTCATCGCCTAACAAAAAACCAGTCATCAAGAGTCAGGCACGTGAAATAATTTTTAAAGTGTTCAATTATTTTCAAAGTCCCAAATGTGGCTCGGGTACGTTATCAAATGTGAAAAATATAACATCTCTCGCTACATATAACATTAAATAAACTTAAAAAATAACTATTTCAACACAAATCTTTATTTTGTATTAGATATTTCAATAAGAATCATTGAAAGAGTGGTTAAAGAAGGGGGTTTTAATTTCTGCAAATAACGAAGAAGTAAAATTTTCCACCCCAAAGAAGAAGCGACCCAGAAGAACACCAGTGACTGATATTCCCGAGTATGAGTATTCCAATATTAGACGGATTATTTGTGACTTTCATAAGACGGAAGGGTGTCCGTTGTTTTACGGTAAAAAAGTTCCAACACAAAATTAATGACGTTTTGGGAATTGTGGCTTCCGAAATATCTCTTCGTTGGATTTAAAAGAAAATAGGTTTCAAATGGAGGAGGTCAGAATATGATAAAAAAGAGCAGTGAGGATCAAGTATTTACAAAAAATCAATTCCAAATTTACCTGTGAATGCGGTAGTTGTGATCGATAATGCTCCATACCATAATATTCAAGTTAATCCAGCCCCCAACACGAGTTGATCAAAGTAATAAAAAGCTTCATATTAGATTCAAATTTCATGAGGTTTTGCTTGAACACGGACCTTTCACCCTACCATCCAGCTACTGTAAGAAACAACGTGTCCCAAAATAATGTAACTTTCAAGTTGGAAAATGAGAGGAAGCTGGCGACATGTAGTAGACATAGAGCGGAAATATTAGGATAATGAAACATTCACAGACGTTCAAAGAGAGGTAAATCCAGTGATTATAAATTTAAATGACGATAGCAGCACAAGTACAAGCAGCAGTGAAGATGAAAATTTGTATTCAGATAGTGACTGATTAAAGTTCATTTTTGGATAAGTGTATCATTAAATAACATTTTAATGAACTGTACTGCTACCTATAATACTGAATGAAATATGAAAAGAAATCATGAAAAAAGTCATGTTCCATTTGCTACCCTAATTAAAATTAATTATAGGTACGAGACACTGGTCGGCAAGGGGTTTATCGTAATCCAATAGTAATTTAATTGGGAGAGTCTATACCTGCGCGATCGCTCGCCATCAGCCGTGGCGTGTACTGTACATATCTGGACAACATAAATCTCAACATACCCAGTTAAAACGATCGGATTAGACTTTTAGATTAATATCTCCACGAGTCGTAAATTTATGTACTAATTAATAATCCACCTCACTCGAATAGAAATCAGAGCTCTTCAAGTCTTATCGATACGGATATTGCATTATTATGAAAACATATTTGCCTAAAGAACTTGTTGATGGATGCTATCAACATATTTGTTTAATACAACTACTTGTATCTAGATACGTTTTCAACAATGTTGCGCGTCCAGATATCAACCAAAGCCCTTACAAATCAAAATGGAATTAAGCTACATCGATAAAATTTCTGTCGGTGATAATTTTCAACCATGGTATGTACCTCGTTTTGCAATTTCTTCAGATTGGCAAAATAGGACGATTTTTGTTCGATTGTACCGTACCTAGAATAAAAAATACTAACAGCCGTGCTGTTACTCCACTATCAATATGGTTGTCAGCATTTTGTTTACTAGTCTGCTGTTTAAAATTGAAAAGTGATATTTTACAAAATATCTTTGATTGAAAAGGGATATTAAAAAAATTCTTGAAAGGGGATTTAAAAAAAATATCTTCAATACAAAAGGGATATCTTAAAAATATCTTTTCAATTTGAGCGAAATTCCTATAGCTGGGATTGCATCAAATAACCGTATGAATGTTTTTATGTACAGGCTTCGTAACGAGCAGATTCATCCCACTCCGTGTCATAATGTCGCGATCTTGTGCAAGAAATGTGTGTGTTTTCGTGTTCAAAAGAGGTGCTAATGAGATGTTGGAAAAAATTGGGTTTTTCTATGGCGTCAATTATATGTTCGTTTCTCGTTGGGTATGTAGGTAAATGAACAATTTTTCAACAGCTTCGAAATAATCACAATTGACCAGATACATAATTCACTATGAAAAATGTTTTTATACATACCACTTGTATTTGTAACTACTGTTACTGCAGTTTCCTCCTACAAGGACATTTTCAAATTTCTGTTTAAAAAAATGTGTTTTTCCGTTAATTAGCTGTCGCTCCCATACGAACGACAACTCTCAGAAGTTGAGAAACTTGTGCGAGCTAAGGACTAACGAGATCTTACCTTTTAACGTGTGATTCCTAATATGGTTGCAGAATCATCCCAGCTTCAACCAGATAAATTCTCTCGAGAAAAATATCTAGTCGAGGCCGGAATCGAACCCACGACCTTCCGATCGTGAGTCGGGTGGTCGCGCTAATTTCACAAATGAATACAATGAACTGTTTATATGCTCCCGTTGTTCCTAACGCTACGATCGCGATGCTAGTATTTGACTCCCGGGGTATACAGGATTCCTTGTAGCTGTGGGTCGGTGTACATTGGAACCACGAAGAGAAGTATAGCTACCCGTCTCTCTGAACCCAAAAGAAATTGTCGACTCGGACAAACCGACAAAGCAGCTTTAGTCAAACATGCTTTCAATAAAGAAGACACCCACACTATCTCATTCGAAGGTACAGTAATACCTGATAAAACTCAAAATTACTATCCTACTATATGGAGAGGCAATAGAAAATAAAAAACACAGGGATGATTTCAATAGAAAAGAAGAAGCATTGAACATCAATAAAGTACGGATACCTGTCCTTCGAGGTACACAAACAAGGTCAAGTATACCCATTAAGATAATCCAAGATACGCCCACTAATAATAATATAAAACCAGAGTTAAATAATAGCAGACATCTATTCATCAATCGACATCGAGACTTCGAAGAGAGTACATCTCCTAGTAGGACTCAGTTTAGTGATAGAAGTGTGAGGTTATAGTGAACAAATAGTGTGGCGTCTGGTACAAAGCATTAACAGATAGACATTGGTTCTTCTCAGAACTCAGTGCGAAAGCACTGACGAATTCGTATTAATAAATATTCTTATTTCAGTTATTACTAGTTATTTCTAGGTAAACTGCTCCTGCAATGGAGCAGAAAAACACCAAGGACAAGGTGATTCAGGCATTGAAGGAGGAAAATGCCAGCCTTGAAAACTCGCTCGACAAGCTCATCGAACAAATCGCTGAGCTAACCCGCGAGATCAAGGAATTGAAAGCAGAGAGAATAGCCGAAAAAGAAGAGGCAAAAAAAGAGAAAACTCCGGAGAAAAAGGAGAAGAAAGTCGCCGTCGTCAGTAAGGAGGCGACGAACCTGCCAGAAAACAAAACCCCAGAAGAGGTAAAAACCCGGGAAAAATCTAAAAAGCCAGCCAAATCTGCGGCCGAAGTACAGACCGCATCAAACGATGTAGCAGGTGCCTCCAGTGAGAGTGCGCCAGCACTCTCAATGAAAAGTCCGCGAGGCGAGACGAGTTCGGATATGGAGACGAACGAAGAAGGTTTGAAAGTTATCGAAACCAATAAAACGAACGGCAAGGAAAAGGACAGCAAAAATTATTGCTATTTCATCCCCACTTCCGCAGGAAATAGAGACAGAAACTGAGACAGTGGTACCAATGGAAGAGGTTCCTACCCAAAACAGCCCGGTAGTAGTGCCAACAAGAAAAGCACTACCAGACGTACTAGTGTGGCCATCTGTGAGGCCAACTCAGGAACCAGCAGTTTCAGGAACTGCGACAGCCACTGACCCCTCGAAGCCACCGCCAGTCGTGTTACACGACAAGTCATGGTGGACTTAGGTGTACAGAGAATTGGAGAAGATGCGAATCAACTTCAGCCGAGCCCGTTTAACAAATGAAGGAATTGTCATTCACACTGACAATGAAGACAGCTGGGTACGTTGCACCCGCTTTTTAGAACAGGCGGAATTAGATTTTCATACATACACGCTGAAACGTGATATCCCGCTTCATACAGTTATTAAAGGCATTCCTGATAATGTCGATGAAAAAGATGTCGCCGATGACCTTATCAAACAAGGTTTTTATGTCCTTGAATGTCACAGGATGACGTCAAGGAGAACACGAAAACCTTTACCAATCTTTTTGGTAAAAGTACCCAAAGATCAGGAGAAGATC
>WOGR01010381.1:0-10440 GCA_015342045.1 Leptinotarsa lineolata
AGTTTGTCAGAAACGGCTAATTAACGCTCATCATGAAAAGCCTTGTATTATACGAAAATGATGATTTGAACAACGAGGTTTTATGTTTCGGGATTGAAATATTAGTTTTATAACGTACATTGATATTGTGCTGGTCATGTCTGAATTTCACCTAATTATTCAAATATGAAGGTTTCATCATTGTAAGGATTTCATGATAAAGGCTACAGCAATGTAAAATCCTGCGTTCATCTATTGGTAGCAGCCAAGTTGAGAAAGATTAATTGACACATGTTCCCGTTTTCGTAACCCACATATTAAACGCACACACGAGTTTTGAATCAATTGAAAACGTCGACTATCAGAATTGAGGATAGCAGGACCGTCAATACAGTCAGCAAAATTTAATTTTGAAAAAACTAGACACTCGCATAACGTGATTTTGCTTTTTTTTGGTTAGTATATTTCATCTGGTACAGTTAAAACTGCAAAGGGCATTTCTCACTAGTTTAGAGATGTGTATATGTGTCTAAAATTACCCCAAGACTTTCTCAGAATCGCTGAACAATAGTGAGTCTCCATCTGTGAGTCTGTAAAAATGTATTCTATAAAAATGAACGAAAAGAATTGTGCGTTCATGGTGTCTTTAGACCTAAAACAAAAGGACTAATAGCTTGTTGGAAGTTAGTTTACATTTGTCAAACGCTAAAATTGAAAGTTTCAAGGTATATGATGTAAACAAAAAATTATGCCATTATTGACGGAAACTCTTGAAACCTTTCTTCAAGTGATTGAAAAAAACTTTCATTTATATTTTTCACAAAAGTCCCCTACGTCAAAACTAAGCGAAGTGGATATAAGGTTGGTACCTGTTTTTTCGGCTATGAAAAAATGTGAAAATCAACTCCTAGCTACTACCCAAGTTCAAAATAACCATTTAAAGTTTAAACGGTTGAAGAAGCTTAGTTTTGAAAAAAAATCATTCATCTTCAGGTCTTGGCAAGATATAAAATATATAGAGTGGATGAAATGAGTAAATTAAATTATCAATAATGATGGTGCATGTTGCACTAATCTTAAAATACGTTCACTATATTGAAAATTATGTTTTTGGATTGAAACATTATTCTTGCCGGAGTGCAATATATTGGGATCATTCCTTTGTTTTCCGCTATGTGAAATATTAAAAAAAACAAATGAGTAAAAACATGTTCCTAAAATATTCTGCTCACTTTGATTCCAAACTGTATTTCTTCCAAGATATCTATAAACTTCCTCTGCAGAAAAATGTTTGTACATGAACTGAAAATTATAGGTTATGAAGTCGTGCATATAGTTACTTTTGGAGAGAATAGTTTTCTAGAACACCTTCCAGAAAGATAAAACTTGCTTAATCCACATCATCTGATTTGATCTTCTTCCATGTTCGAACGTTGACTTACCTGAAAAAAAAAGGAACACTTGAATTGTTTTGTAGTATATCATTAAGAAATTGTCAGATGATGCGGTTTTGAATCGCTTTCTGAATGTTTGTACTCAATCTTCACATCATCAAATAGATAATGATTTTCAGTTTTTCGAAATTTCCATTACTGTTCTTCACTAAGATCTCTTTCATATACCAAATACGTTTTTAAAGATTTTTCTTTATGGTACCTACACTTGATTTATATTTTTAACGATTTCATTTTCTTTGGAATTTTCAATTGTTGCTTTGGGTGTCTTTCAAAATTTCGCTGACCATTTCTAATATTTTTTCATAATTTTATACCGGATATCCTCTCAGCTTAACAATAACTTTATCTTCTGAAATATTATAAGATTTCAATACGTTGAAATGTCAGTGAAATTAATTTTGAGATCATAACTAAGGCCATTCTATCAAATTTGGCAAATTAGAAAATTCTTCTCTTTGCAGGATTCCGATTTATCGATTCCTATTCCTGTTGCGCCACTGAAAATGATGAATTAATACACCATGCGAGGATTTTTAGCATTATGTCGGTACATGCCTTGAATTTTTGCTGAAATTACTTTCTGAATGGAGGTACACTAGTGCAATCTGTGTAATGAGGTAACATAGTTTGGTTGTAAAAAACAGTTGAATAGAGACATATAGTAATTAATATAAATACAGTTCTATTTTGGAATATAGAAATATAGAGGTGAAGAGACTTTGGGGTATTGAGGAGAATACACATAGATGGTTGATGAATAATGAATGAAGAGTTGGAGTGATGAGAACGCCGACTGGGATTTTTGACCGATACCCTAACATTATTTCGGAAAATTTAATGCATTGAAGAATGTGAATTGCAAATCGGAAATATTGTTGACAAATATTTGGTTTTCGAATTCTAAATACTTGAAAAATGTAGACTTCACGACTGGTGTCAATGTTTTGGTTGGTTTCCGGGTTTTGCCGTGATCTTCTTTGGTTACCATCTCCAAACATTTCAAAGCAAACTGCGGTAATCATCTCAAGTGGCGTAGCACTACATTAATTATCGTTATCCTTAAACAATCATAAGTCTTGAATTGATGTAGCAAATTTCAATTCATTTGCATGGTTGGATAGTGAATAAAATCCCCTTCAAATGAGCTATCACTCACCACCCCACGCTATTTAAATTTTTTGAAACGGTTACCCCCCTCCAGTATGGGATGATATTAGGGGTGAACTGTTCACACTCAATGTACATTGTAGAAATCGCCGACTTGTTTCGGCGATTTTCCTAACAAAAGTCCAGTTAGATAGGGGGGGGGGGGGGTAACATTTATGATGCGCGCTGTATATTCTATAAAACGAACTTTGGTAGCCCGTTAAAGTTGATTGACATATTTTGTATCTCAATTTTCGCGACTTCTTTCATAAATGACACACTTCACTCGTTTTCGAGTTGCCAGAACGTGCAATCAAAAAATGGTTACTTAAATGTATAATTCAAACCTCGGGTGTACGTATTATTCATTCTTCAAGTTCTGAACTTTTTCTTTCTATAATTTTTATCGTGAAATTTTAAAAAAGAACTATTTTATTAAAAAAAATATGTACAATTGTTCATTACTTTTTAATAGTATGTTCTCTTGTTGTGGAAATTTCGTTTCATACGGAATAACCTTATAGGCTACATATAAAAAGTAGCTTTCATTGTGAACTTTTTCAAACGGCCATGTCGAATTCGAGATTTCATGTCTGAAATAGAACAATTAGTATTTCGTACTGGTAATTGATTGATTTTGGTAGAAAAGCTTCGAATTGACATTTTTATGGCTTCCGATGAAACCCAATGGAATATGGTGAATGTCACGGCGCTGAGTGCTTTTTACGTTTCCCGTCTCCCGATTCTATTGGGTTTCAAGTGATACATTACGTGCTACCTCTCATACTCGCTATCGGTTGGAGGTGACAAATCTGGATACGCCTTCGAACTATTTTCCCTAGTTTATCAAGACTTTCAGTAATATAAACATTAGGCTGTTTCATGTTTTGATGGAATGTGCTTTTGTCACTCCGTATTTCAATAAATATTTATTCTATTGTGTCGTGGTATTTATTGATCGATACAGTTTTATGTACTCTATACAATGATGCTGTTATTTTTTTTTCAAAATATTAATTTTTTGACTGTTTTCAGTTTATTGATATATGATGTTGCTGAGTGATTTTTGGTTAATTTGATACGAATCCAGGACGAGTATTCGAGGACCCTGGTGGCGATTTACCCGTTACAAACAGTGCGTGGGATGGCGAAAGAACTGGGCGTCAACTCTCATGCGGTGTTTGTTTGTTTGAAACATACTAAAAAGGTCAAATAGGTCGAAAAGTGAGTGTCATACGATTTGAACGATCGACAGAAATTGTCTTTTGCCCAACCAAAACGATACTTTTTATTACTGGATCGTCACTTATGATGAAAAGTGGAACCTCTACGACAACCACTACGAAATTTCCACATTCGGCGACTTCAGTGTCCACAATATCGGATGACCCAATTTTTTAGATATCAACGACGTACAAGGTCGCGAAGCTGAGACTTTTGCAATAGGCAGCGGATTTCAACTCAGATTACAAATGAAACAACCAGAATTCCTGAATGTAATGGAGAATATGCTAGTCTTCTGGATCTTTTCCTATAACCAATCCAGGAATTTACAGTCACTGTAAGGTCTCCATTGGAATTTTCTGACCACAAACTCATTTCAGTGTTGGGTGAATTACCGACAAATGTTGGGGAACAATCTAAGCCGTGCAAAGTTTGGCATTACAGATCTGCTGAGTGGAAGGATCTTCAAGATCATTTCCGAAATTTCCGCTGCTAAGTGAGAGGATCTTCAATTAACTTTTTGTTTTACTACGCGAGACCGATCAAATCGCAGCTTCCCTTTCAAAACTTCAGAACCGTCCCGCTCGATGGTCAAATCGCAACCCCAATTCCAAAAACGCACAACCGTCTCACCCGCTGGTCAAATCGCAACTCCACTCTCGAAAACTGCCAAATTCAAATTCCAAAGTCCGCCAAACCGTCTCTAACACTCCTCCCTCGACCCTTTCCTTGATTGGTCTCCTACTTTAATAATACCCAATTTTTTTCTATAACCCTTCCTCCTCAAGACCTATATCTCCTTTTCATCGAAGAATTTGGTCATTTATTATTGTGAATGAATTTGCGAGCCCGCCTATTCAGTATGGCCAGATTTCGTGTTAGCGAAGCTAATTAACCAAAACCCATAGCTAGCGTTTTTTCCGTTCCCGGTCTGATACTTATCGCCGGATGTGAGTTTATTGGTATGTTTAGTCTACGTGGGGGTCAACATATCTTCCATGAGACTGCTAACGGTCGACAATCATAAATTAATTCAAAGTTTAGTCTGTTGAAGAAATAACGAGTTGTGACTGACCTAAATGAGGATATCTGTTATGCATCAACTTTATATTTTCTATGAATCGAATTTTTCCGTTACTAACACAATGGCAGTTATTACATTACCATAAATATATTTATAATAATATAGCTTAAGGGTGTATATAATGAGATATCAAGAATCCTTAAAATAATCGTACTGGCTAACTTTTCCAATTAGGACTCAATGAATCCAACTGAGTTCTGCAGTATTCAGAATACAGTTTCATTTTTTTCTTTCCAATAGAGTACCAAGGGAGTAGATGATTAATATTTTTATACGATATGTATATAAATATACACAAAAATGCAAAAAAGTGAATTCAAACAATGACCCAATCGCGCGAAGAAATTTTCAATATTTGAATGAGTAAAAAGTTTTTGAACACCAAACAAACCTAGATTCTGAAAGAAACTTTCAAAAATATTGGGTTCGATTGAGTTCGACACAAATCCAAACTTACGAAAGCTAATAATTATCGAGATCTTACCTTTTGACATGCGATTCCTAGAAAAATCATATGACTATGATGTAATTTTCAAATTCGACATCATGAAATATGCATTTTATTGCGACAAAAACTTAAATTCAATGTAAACCCTATCTGAAGAAAACCTATCTCCACACTGAAACTCAAACACTGTTTAGAAATTAAATATTAATTCTTCAAGAAAGGAGACCACGATTCCTATCTGAAGTTTGGCAATTTAAACTTGGCAATATGATAGATATTTACCCACAAAGTTTCAATAGAAGTTTGAACAGCAGTGAAAATTTTCGGTATTTTGTCATTTTCTCCTAGCTGGAGTGGTTGTATTTATTTTACTTGCATGAATGAACGAAGGCACTGAAATGCAAAACAAATCCATGAGTTTTCAGTTATGGAAGAAGTTTTGAAAAAATCTGCCAACAAAAGATCTACAGAATCTCATTAACCTATATTTCCCATCTGCACCATAATGGAAAGTATCACCGGACGATATAAAAGTCTAAAATATTAAATTAACTACTATAAAAGTTGACGAATTGCTTTACCTTTCATTGCTAAACAATTTCATTCATTTATTCAAGTAATGATCGAAATATTTAATATTTTCTTGACAACAACGAAATTAGCACTCTAGATGTGTCCAAAAAATAATTCTACTACACTTCCACACGACCCCCTTTGTTATTTAAAATTTTCGAGGATGTGCTTATAATTCAGAAGGGGTGCTGGAGGGAGATAATATTTTCATACTGTAAATTGTCAATTTAAGAATAAAAATCGACCTGTTTCAGGTTTTTTTCACATAGTACATAATGACGCTAAAAATGAATTTATTCCATACATATGGACCGCACTGTATACAAATGAACAGTGAACAAATGAAATACATCTAAGGAATGAGAATATAGAGTCTGACATTTAATGAGATTAATGCATTAAATTGAGTACTAAGATATACATTTGAAATAGCTACATTTGAACAGAATATAAATAAGTACTATAGATTTAGATGAAAATATAAGTTAAAAGAGTAGAAGTATTTGACCAGAATATGAATGAATAAAAATAAACCAATGTATTGAAAGAGTACTACTTAAGTATGGATGAAAATAAAAGTTTGAACTGTATATCTGTGAAAAAATATCAATTAAATAAATTAATCAATGTATTGAAATAAATTCTAGAGATCAGTTATAAAAATATGAGTTTAAACTGGACACATTTGAATAGAATATGAATAAATGAACAATCAATAGATAGGTATCCAAGTATATCATTGTAAAATAAAGTAGAATTATGAAATGAAGGTGATTTCAATCGTAATGGCTCCAGACTAAAAACAAATGAATACACAATATATATCTACAATCGAGGAAGTAAGTATTAAAATTCATATTTGTCTATGTATCTCTGCTCGTGGTATATCCTCAACAAAAATTTGATCTTTGTCGTAAATTTTTTGAGATTTGATTTGCATCTTGAGTTTTTACGAAAGAAACTGTGAAGTTTTGGTCCTAAATAGCGGTAGGATTTCTGCCCAACTGATTTGAGCATTAATGGTATGACGATACTATGATTCCGACTTGCAGCAAATTTATGAGGATAAGTAGGTAATTCTTTTTTATTTTTGTGCTGTACAACAGTAATATTTATAAAAAAACAGCTGTCTGGGGTCAAATATTCCATACTCTGGATGAAGTAGATCGCTAGAGTAGTTGTAACCCTTCCGTAAGATAAATCTCTCTGATAAACCGAAAAGGTTTCAGAGATATCAGTGGAGAAATAATTTTTTTGTTGAATTTCAACATCCTGTACCTCAGAAATGAAGCGGTTGCGGAACTATGTTCATATGAGGATTTTTTTCAATCATTCATGATTATCACAATCAGCGCTCAATTATGTAACACCCAGTATATTTTGATAGTTTTCCTGAACATTGGATAAGTCCTCAGTGTAGAAGATTTATATTTCTTGAATAGATATACAAATTTCTAGCGTCACTTCATATAGGTCTAACAAACAACATACATCCATTCATTCTTTCTCTTTTTTTCAATCACGATTTTCTTATCTGAAAATGATCTGCTTTCTCCACCCAAACCTTTTCCAAAGACCAAACAAATACCCCAGAGATTCGAACAATGCGAAAAGAACGCATCTCTATCCTCGAAGTAGGCGCATTAACGACAAACAATGAGCAGAGATAAGAGACTCTGATGAAGAAGACACAAAATATCCTTCCAGAACAACAATAGCGAGTACGGGACAACGTGACTGTCGAGTCTTGTCGACTCAAGTTCTTTTGTCATTCCGGAAGCGATGAACAAGGCTGAAAACCAGATGTTTATTTACTTGCTCATTTTCAGCCGTTTAAACGTTTCAAGAAATGACAAGCTATATTATGAGACTTCATATGGAAATGTATGATTCGAACCCTTCATTGTGAAATTGAGATGACAGAGTCAAATATTTGAACTGCATGTGAAAAATATATTCAAATTTTTCCATTACTGCTGGTGAAGGGCTGCATCCATCCGAAATCCTTAATTAAGTTTTAGAGTGAAATTATTACGAGGGAAATTACTATAAGTAAAATTTCTCCTGAATAATTTTCAATGGGTTAGTCTTGCAATGTTTCTAGTTCATTCAAGATCTCTTTCCTGCAAGATACCTCTGCATAAACGCCTGTCGGTTATAATTCAATGTCCCGCGTGGTATTAGCCGGGGAACTAGTTGTCTGTCGGCAGGAATTTACCAGAACCTACTGTCATCCAGATGTTCAATGTTTGTTTAGCAAAGCCTAAAGTAATGCCAATGATAGGTTTTGGTCCGATTAAGCTACTTGCAGCACCCTTCTTTGCAGGAGAGTCAGCAGCCTTGTTGCGTTTCAAGTCGTTGTGGCCAGGATTCCTGGCCACACTAGCTTGGAGTCTTGAGTCTTCCTATTGAGGAGAGTCGTTTCTGGCAATTTGCTACCAATTTAGAGGTTCGAGTGTATCTGTTACAGTTGGTGACGATACGCAGCATCTTGTTTTTCATCTTGCAAGGGTCTGTCATTGTTGGTTTTAGTAGTAATTTATAAATCAGCCATTTATTTTCAATGGTCAGCATATAGTTTCTAGCTATCAGAGGGTAGGTTCTCTTAACTGCTGCACCGGCCCTCTGTATAGCTAGGTTTATATGTCCAGTATTACTTCCATGTATCTCGCGTACTCCTGCTTTTCCACCGTTTTGTCTCCCACTCGCAGTCTTTTGAATATCTTCGCATTGGTGAATTTTTTTCGATAGTTCACGAGTGTTGAGGAATATCCTATTCCTCTCCAGATGAGCTTCCTATCCAGGTGAGTCTGGATTTGCTTGTTTGCAACCTCGCTCGAGAAAGAGTGAGCACATATAGCAGTATCATCCGCATATATGTTCCTTCGAACATAGGAAAATCACTCGTATATAGCGAGTATAGGTGATGACACAAGTACGATCTCTACCTCTAACGGGTGCTCACCGGATCCAGCATCGTTCACCCTTACCTGAAAAGCCCTGCCAGTCAGATAAGAGTCAACGATTTATACCATGAGTGGCGACATACCCACCCCCAGAAGTTTGGTGATCAATCCATCTATCCAAACCTTATTGAATGCTTTCTCCAACAGAACATGGAAAACGTGTTCAACGTGGACAATGCGGACCACCTGGGAGGTGGTGCTCCTCCCTTTTTTAATCCGAATTCTTGTTCCGGGATAATTTTCATCCTTTCCTCAAGAAGAATGAATCTCCTGAGGAGAATTTTATCAACAGTCTTGGTGACCGTGGTCAGGAGTGAGATGGGTCTGTAACCGTTCAAATCTGTATGTCTTTTGCCCGCTTATATGGGCACCATCTTCATATATATTATCAAAAATGAAAGGATATTTTATTCAGACCATAAAAAGAATTTTAAAAGTTTTCGAAGTATGTCTAACTTTTGAGTTACACTCTTCCAAGTTTCTGAGATTGAGATTTTACTATTCCAAGGACGTGACTAATGGAAAAAACCTAAGGCACTCTACAACTTGTTCCAAATATTCAACACCATTGTTTCAGTTTCTGCAAATAAACTGATATTTGGGTTTTCTTATTCCTAGTATTTTATTTGATCACCGTCACACTACGATTGATTTTGCAATAGATCTCCGTTGAGATGTCGAACTGTTTTTATGACAAGGAAAAATACAGACGAATGAGGTAAATCGGCTATAATGATGAAGTTACAGGGAGATAGAATGATGATGATGAAGTTTGAGGGAGATAGAAATCTATTTTTACGTTTGCCAGTGATAGTAAAGCAATTGGCCTACATAAACAAGGTTGAACTGAAACCTCTAGTCTAGAAGAAATCCAAAACAAGCACTTTTCTCAAACACTAGAACTTCAGTATACTATTCTCGCGTTTCACCAACCAAGTTGACGTCTTCAGGAGATGAAGAAAACAGGTTCCCAACTCCAGGATTGGTCTGTATTCATATGAAAGTATACTCTGCTAGTGAAACCCACTGAAATTAGAAAACAATAATTCCATACTTACTAATGAGTGATTTTTTGCTGGTATCTTTTTGGCAACACTGTTATTGATAGATCACGCGTGAATCGTGTCTTGTGTCAATGTCAAATGTTCGGTTTGGTCTATAATTTAACCATAAATCGACTTACGAATGAACAGCGCTTGCAAATCATTGACTTTTATTATCAAAATTCATGCTCGGTTAAGAAAGTGGATCGTGGACTTCTTCCAATTTATGAGCAGTTTCGTTGGCCTACTGAGGGAGCTATTCGGAAGCTTGTGACTAAATTTCGAACCCAGTTTACATTATTGGACATCAAACCACCAACTCACATACGTAGAGTGAGGACCGAAGAAAATATTGCGGCTATATTCGCCAGTGTTCGTGATGACCATGAAATGTCGATTCGCCGCCGTTTGCAGCAATTGGGCCTCTGTTACTCCACTACGTGGAAAATTTTGCGAAAGTATTTGGGCGTAAAATCTTATTAGATACAGCTGGTGCAAGAATTGAAGCCATATGACCTCC
>WOGR01010382.1:0-10943 GCA_015342045.1 Leptinotarsa lineolata
GTCATGTTAAGGCTCATGTCTACAGGGATAAACCAGCAACGACTGACGCTCTGGAAGCCAATATTGAAGCATTTATACGTAAAATACCGGTCGATATCTTAGAGAGAGTGTGCCAAAATTGGACCTTGCGCATGGGCCATCTAAAGTGAAGCCGTGGACGACATTTGCATGAAACCATCTTCAAACATTAAATTATATTGATCGTTCTATCGATTTCAATGAAGATTTCGTCAATTTTTTCAACTTTTATGTGTTTTTTTTTTGAAAAAAAAATCCTACACCTCTTAAAAACTCACCCGTTATTTATACGTGAGTTTTATTAGGTTATTCCTATTTTGGTGTTTTCCGCTGTTGCTGTTTTTGAAATAAAGTTGTCTAATGGCTGAAATGCCACTTTTTTCATAAAGACGGTGACTTGAAAATCTTGAATCTTTCGACTGCATAAGTTTGAGAAAACGCCTCTGTATTACTTTCAATGGATGGAGATGAGTTTTGGATATTCCTTCCCATCCGAGAAGTCCATAAGTGAGGTGGCTCTCCATCAAACTGAAGTAAATATTCTTTTCTGTTTGAGGCTCAAGATATTATCCATTAGTCTGAATTTGTGGAGCACAAAGCGCTGTTCTTTCAAAACAAAGTTTTTCCCAACCCCCAACGAAGGTGGGTGTCAATCATTATTCCTAAATGTTTTATTTGCTTAACCGACGTTATTTTCAGATCGCTTTTTACTGAAAGACAATTGACAATTTGGCTAGTTGGTTTCATAGATTGTGAAAGGGATGAGGCATGTTTTGTCGATGTCATTTTCCACTTCATATTTCAATTCAAGCCAAGCTTCACTTTTGTAAAAGACGACAGTGCTATCGGTGACTTTGGATTATGAAGATGTCATTTATTTTGATCGAGAAAAGCATCGGTCCCAGAACTGTACCTTGAAGTACACCACATTGTATTACTTCACAATCACTAAAACTGTCATTCATTTTGACATATTGCATTCGATTTTGGAGATAGCTTTCAAAGAATTTCAGGCAATTGTTTCTTATTCCAATATTTTCCAGTGTTGTAAGCAATAATGTGTGACTCACGGTATCGAATTCATTTAGAAGGTCTACAAAAACAGCAAGACGATATTCATTCCAAAATCTTCGTTTCGTAGTGAATAGCATGTGTCTATTGTGCTAATCATATTTTTATCATTACAAAAAAATTCATGAATTAGTATTGACAAATTCTTGCTTTCATTCAATTTGTTAGTATCGAAAAATTCAGATCATATTGCGTGAAAATATCAAATTTTTCCAGCATTTGAAGACACTGGCAGAAAATTTTACCATAGTGGATGAATATAAAATTTTTGTATTGTATGAAATTAACGAAACTCCCATATTGGAAGCAGTTTCGACAAAGTTAACCTTAGAGTTGGCTCTCCTTCAAAACACTTGTTCGTCTATAAGGTGAATGTTCAAAAAGGGAAATTATCTCATTTTTGAAAATTGTTTCAATAAAAATATTTCCCGATCAACCTTTTTTAGTTTCAAACAATAACATACATCTGATATTCTGAAAGAACGATGGGAATTGTCAATTATTTTTATTTAATTAATATCCATTCTGTAGAATCTTGGAGCTGTTTCATTCAGATGCTCCAAATACATACATGGAAACATGTTATTTCAGGTTCAGCAACAACAACTAGAAGCTTAGATAAGATAATACCGTCGCTACTGAGAAAATAACTCCAACTGAAAGGTAACATTCGTTCAACCCTTTTACCTGTGTTACTGAAGAAGATTGCAACTGTTAGAAGCCTCGGTAGGGGTTGTTGCCACATCATTTGGTTGTATTCGGAAAAAATTTTCGCACAAAACTGACTCACATTACAATTAACACATTTTTTTTCAATCAGAGACAAATATCCCTCAAATCACAAAATTTTTACCACACCTTCAAAACATCAACACTATTCCTTTATTTATCGAAAGAAATAACACAGTTTCGTGACACAGTTAATTGAAGCGAGTGATACCAATCACAGGGTCATTGATAATAAATATTTTATGTGATGACTGAATTCAGGAGGAAATCGCGTGTACTGAACACGAGTCGAAATTGTTATGCGCCGCCTAGGAAGTGTACGTCGATCGAGAATCCTCGTGATACTAGCGGCGTCCGGCGTCGAGATGCCAGTGATACCTCTACGAATCGCACATACCAGCGATCGCCCCCTCTAGCGGCACCGTGTCCAACTAGGATATTTCTATGTTTTGTATCGACCTCTAGTGTGAATTTAAATGGTAACCCCTCATCCTTTCTGCGGACTCTATTGTCCTTGCTAGTGCTAGTAATCCATCGATAGGTATTATTCATGTCAAATTATCTAAATGAACAATTCGTTCAGGCCAGTCTCATCTCATCTACACAATAGGTTTATGGACTGACACCTATCAGAAAACAACTACTCCCCTGGCTAATACCACGAAGGGCGTTGGATTATATCTGACAGGTGTCAGTACAGGAATCTTCACTGAAGTATTTCCTGCATATACTGTTGGCGATATAACTGCCGGAATCGATTTTCAATTATTGAACGGGTACACTTGTAGACCGGTTTCGGGCTATTTGGCCTCTCTTCAGTGCAAGTTAGTGACCATCATCATGATGATGATATTCCATAATTAAAGTTCGAATTCCTTACTATATTAAACTCTTTTTGTAACCAAATTCACAGCTCTGGTCGATAATCTAGGCCGAACTGCTATTTCACGATTCGACGTTTCGACACCCGGATGATATGCGAATATTCTTCCTAATGCGTGAATTCTAAACATTCATACTCTTTTTATCTGCAACGACCCTAGATTTCGTTCAATACTATCATGTTTTGGACTCTCATTCATTATGTGAGAGCAATGACATCTGTTTTTATGTAAATCAAGGATGAACATGGCTCCCCATTATATCACTGAATCTTTCGAGTGTTTATGAGAAGAGATTGATTAGATTGTATTTCAATTGACTCTATTTCCCATTCAATTATTCTGTAATACCTAGTAAAAAGCTATGTATTCGAATATTTATTTTAACTTCGCTAAAAGATAGATTTCTACAAAATTCTGAATTTTCAAACGTCGGTCCTGTGTCTTCAAAAAATATACTATTATGGCAAGACCGAAGAGTGTTTGTTTTTGTAACAAAATGCATCGGCGTTCGAAAAGATATAGTCAGATATATTGGTCACGTAACTGAAACTACCCCGGAAGTTTATATGGGCATATTAATTTTCCGAACTTCGAAGTCGTGATATGTGTATACTTAGCAATAAGTGAGTTTTCGGGTGACCCCGTTGCACGTGGGGACGGTCACAGAGAAATTTTCAAGAGAAAAACGATGGGGGACGATGCACCCGTGATTTCTTCATGGCTTTTTGAAAGGTGAGGACTGGGAGAGTCTTACGAGAGCCACGAAGGGAAACAGACACGAGAGCCCACCGAGGGGTTTATCTCTCGGCCGTCGAGGCTGAGGATGATGGCCAAAATAGAAGGGATAATTTATTAGGCACGTGGTGTGAAATTTAAGGGAATTAAAAATAAAAGTGTTGGTGTTGAAGACACACTGGTTCAACAGAACCTAGGGGTTGATCATGTGAGTATTTGTTTCTTTGTTTATATACTAACCAGTTGAGAAAGTTCACATTTTATTTTGTCTGAGTTCATTTTCTATTTGCAAAGAGGTTATATATTATTGGATTCCTAATGTGGGTTATTTGGCTAGATTTCAGATTACAATTGGAGAAGAAAGCAAATGCAAGGTTATACACCACTCTCCCTAAAGTGAAAGTGAAACTTATTTTCATTTTTGAATTTAACATTTTCCAATAAGATTTTAAACGTTGTTTTTTTGTTTGTTCATGGAGTTGATGTTCTACTCATTAAATTTTTCATTTGAAACTTCGGACTTCCATTATATCTTGGCCTGAGAGGAATATCATCCTCGTAGAGTACGATTAATTTAATAAAAACAAAAAAGAGACTTCTTAGCCAATCCATCGAAAAGAGTGAAAAGTATTTTAACTGAGATTAAAGTTCAGTTAGAGCATATTTGGCATCGTTCTGGAATCATATTAATCTATTGGTAGGTATACCAAATGATCAGATTTCAAAAGGACCGGCCTTCGTGCGATCGGCACGAACCCTACATACAGCCTTTTTGGAATTGCCCAACATCCAAAATTCAATGTGAAGAAATACGCAACTGGTGACAGCCGCTGCTGATTTATTCATTCCAATTTAAAAAAAATAAGCAAAAAAAAGACTAGTTTGTTACAATACCAAATTTTCCTCAGTGTACTGATATTTCTCTATTAAATTGAAAAACGTGATGCCGAAAACGTTCTCATAATTAACGTTTTTTATTCCATGAGAAAATAAGCTTCTAACAAGGGATAAATTGAAACCATACCGCTTGCTGAATGTCAATATTGTTATAAAATATGTTCGGGAAGGATATCAACAAATTGTAAAAGCCACCTCTCAATATCCACTGTATCCTACATTCTGGCATTTCAATTATTGGAAATCTTCTAGTGTGAGCCGCAAGATGACATATACGACCCTATGAACCTATTTCACCGTTGAATATGTGTGTTACGGTAGAATAAAATTGAAATTCTGCCGCCTATACAGGAGGCGTCTTTCAAGGACGATTGATTCTCATCCTCGCATTGAAAGGATGATTGATCGATGGTGAAGTTGATGTTCCT
Source organism: Leptinotarsa lineolata (assembly GCA_015342045.1). Lineage (NCBI taxonomy): Eukaryota > Metazoa > Arthropoda > Insecta > Coleoptera > Chrysomelidae > Leptinotarsa > Leptinotarsa lineolata. The sequence goes on from WOGR01010382.1 coordinate 4,763, forward strand.
TTCAAACAGGAAAGGTCTGAACGAGAATTTATCAGTATTAGTGACTCTCGAAGAATTTCAGTTTCTTGGACAGTGAATCGGAAGTGTTAGATAGACGATTGTAGAGAAAGCGGAGGAAAGAAGTTTATAATAAAAGAAGTGGAGAGACCTGTGTTAATCTTTGGGTGAATTTGTATATTAAAACATTTTTACATACTTCTGTAGACAAGTTGATACGAATCAATGACACGACATTGAGGTTGAAGAAAATATACTGTGATAGTGATCGATAGAAACCTAAAAACCATTCTAAATATGTTGAACAAATTGAATTATTTGACAACAATCTGTAACTTGTGTCGAATAAAAATAGTTTCGTAGTTCCACATTAGTTGCCTTGAAAGAAATTACTGACAGTTACCTTGATATTCTGAGAGTATTTTGAAAGTGGCTAAAATGATATTTCAAAGAAATCACACACACTAATGAAAAAATTTCCATCCGTCACGGAACGACTGGCTGGTGTGGAACGTCAATAATATTTTGTGACATCTGTGATGGTTTTTGGGAAATGAAATATGCATAAAAAATATGTTATTGAGATAAGAATCGAAAAATTCCAATGAAATAGTTCATTCCTGACCCCAAAATATGAGCTGCATTACTCATGGTTCTTGCTTCATGGAGCAAGAGCCGAATCGATCCCTCTACGAAATCCTTCATCACTTTGAAGGATCAATTGTAGCTTAAGAAATGGTTCTGATGCAGATTTTGTGGAACGTGTTCTCTCTTCCGAATCAGTAGACAGTTGTCCTGAAAATCTTTCGACAAAATTTGGTTTAGATAATTTAGGAAACACTTGCTACATGAAAAGCATTTTACAAGTGTTGTTTATGACGAAGAATTTTGAGAACGATGTTTTAACGATGAACGAGGGTGTTTCCTACTTATTCACCAAACCCAAACACCTGTTCATGCAGCTGCAGTTTCGTAAGAATGTATCATCTTCTACACCCACCAATTTCTCAGTGTTTGAAGTCCACTGAATACTCTTCAGGACAACAAGAGGATTGTTCCGAATTCTTAGGGTTGTTGTTGAATAATATCCTGACCACTCTGGGTTGAATGATTCCGTAAAGTCTATCTCGTCTTGATTTTTTGCTGGAAAAATCCTCACTAATTTAGTTTGTGGTACATGTTCAAGAGTTATCAAAAACGTATGTGAGTTTCTGGAACTTCAACTAGTGTTTCCTACTATGACTGATAACCAGTCCTTGCAAAGCTTGTTGTTGAATCATCTGGAAATAGAACTTTTCACTGGTAATAATCAACTGTATCGCCAAATTTGTGCAAAACTAACTGACTATTATGAGACAAGTACAGTTGAGGCACCAATTGAACTAATAATAACACTGATAATATTTCAACATGACTCAACCTCAGACAGGAGCACCAAACTCTTACGAAGGTTCGATATAGCAGACCACTATTATAATCTTCATACAGTCATTGTTCACTGTGGTTGTGGCGTTGAATCTAGTCATTATTATGCTTTGGTCGAGGATGAAACAGGCTGGTTTAAGTTTGACGATAGTTGTGTCATAAAATTTTCTGGTGACACCCTATATTTTGTTTTATGAAAAAGAAGACATTGGCAGATCAAGATCTTCATACGATATGATGCTGAATGTTTTTCCGGGTTTTTCTGTAGCTGAAAAAGCTAATGCGCTACTGGAATCAATCAAGTCGCCCCGGAGCGCCAATTGCTTTCTTTTGTTGTTTCATAATTTTGATTACTTTTTGAATTTTGAACTTTGAAGTATCAAAATTGTTTCTTTTATGTGGCTTTGATATACTAGTAAACTCAAGCATCTCAGCTAGTTATTGTAATATATCACTGAAGATTTTGAATTTTGAATATCAATAATAAATGTTTCAATATGAATTTCACCATCATCAAAAATTATTCGACTAATTAATTTTTTGGTGTTCCTGTTAATAACAAATAAGAAAAACATTCGTGAGTTACTCGCTATCAGCTGATTTTGAAATACAATTTTGTCAGTCTTCATGAAATTTATTCTTCAAGCAAATGTTTTAGTACATTATTTTTCATAATGATGAAATTGAAATGAATCAATAATTGATTTATAGATATTGTATCCTATGAAAATTGTCAACATTCGAATCTACCAAGAGAGTAAATTCTAAATTTACTTACCCTCGAGACAGAATAAATATACGCGGGCTTAATGGACAGTTAAAATCACACTTCAATTATGAAGTTTTTGAATATAATCAACTTACTGGTAACGTGATAGTGTGTCGTAGTTTGATTTTATTTTTTTTGCAGCAGATTGCTCAGTTTCACTTTCTAAATTATCACTGTGAGACATATTTCATTTTCAATTATTTGAAAGAAATATTCATTCGATAAAACACAGGTTATGCTTAACGCTGAACCAGTGGAAAGAGAATCGCACAGTTGCTTGCGCATGGCGGCCCGTCGTGATGCCAGCAACCGGTTTTACGTTCGACTATTGAAATATAACATCAAAAACCTCTCGGTGAACCATAATCAAACACTTGTTATAGGCATGCATATATATCCTCAGAGTCTTACTTCAAACGCAGTAAGCAATTTCCACAAATTGATCTTATCAGTACAATTCCAAATCAAAATTGCCTAACCTTTCTCCATCTCATAATATTCGGTGACATTCCTATGAAACTCGAATACCTACGCGAAGAGTATCATTATTCCTTACAATAATGTGAAAAAACCATTGATTTGGAGTTAGCAGCAAGCTTTGATGATTGAGATATATCAGTAGATTCCTTGATATCCCCTTGTAAGTGGCTGTTGCTAATATGTATCACGAGAAAATGAGAGGTTCGAAACTTCTGGCGTAGAATTGATACATCACAAAATTCCACAGTCTGAAACTTTGGAAGTATTCACGGAAAAGATTATAGCATCCCAGTTTGCATCATCAGGAGATGAACTTTTCCTGGTATGTGGAGGTAGTATAGTACATCACGGCCACATAGCAATATTTGGTGATCAAGAAGACTTGGTATTTGAGAAATACTGCTATTGCTTCACCATAGGTTCAAATAATTAAAATAACTAAACATTTTCGTTTTCTCAGTAGGTGGAAGCATGCACTGGGTTTAAACAAAACTCAGCTTTCCAAAAAAGTGCCGTACTCCATAGTGAATATGACATTTCCTACAATGCCTCAGTGACAAGCTTTGAAATATTTGGACAGAATGTTTGGGATATTCGAAGATCTTTTGGTGATATCAAACGGTATTTAAACCTCTGACTATTTATGCTTCGTGGCTGTAGGGTGCTCACTGCAACAATCAACCCTGAGGCACCCAGAGTGAAATGTATAGCTCTGGGGTCCTACCTAAGGAACAGAAATAACATCTGAGACAGCTAAGATGACATACTCATAAGATTCCAATTGCTTGGCTGATATTAAATTTGTCGGTGCAATATTCTTATATAAATGACGCAGCAACATTTCCATATGAGGAAATATATATGGTAATTATATTTGACGGTATATTAGATTGAGCCATGAAGGCTTTTTCCGCTTCAGGTTGGAGTGGATTTGCAAGAGCAGAGAAATTTGTAGGATTTGCTCCGAAAAAGAATGGTTCCTCTCCTAATGCAGATTCTGTTTCTGCTGCTCAAACATTCAGTGCAAGGCAGAATTATCGAATCAATGGCAAAAGAAGCTCTTGCCATTGATGGCAAAAGAAGCTCTTGCCATTGATTCGACGTTAGAGGCAGTTGGGGTCACTTTAACGACGTCCATCACCTCTGTAGACTCAATATCTTTTAGGGTTTTACAAAGAACCCTAAGACTGATAATGGGATACTGGACAGTGCAATATAGTGAAAGTTACCACTACTGCTGGATCAGGAGACCACTTGCTCTGCGAATGACAGGATATCGGTTGCAAAAGGCTCAAGGCCCTTCAAAGCATATTGAGAAATTACTCCTTTGGAAATTGGCTGGTTTTGACAGGGCGCAGAACTTGGAGAAGCTGAAAGACATTTTGACCCGTTATAATCTACATATCTACAAGATGACTGATGGAGTGAAGTAATTCATATAAGACAGGCACCAGACATTTTTCTAGACGCTAATAGCATGGTTTTTTTGACTAATGTTGGAGCCTAAATAACGTGCAAGTCTGATAAGAGTAAAATGTTTGCAGAGTTACGTGAAATAGCGATATACCATAAACATTTAAATTTACTTTTGATATCAGTAATTTAGCTTTTGTTGAATCCCATGTCTTCAAAACATCATACTGTAAGACTACTGCATGCATTTCGAAACATTTCGTGAAACACTCATGCCAAAGTCGTTTTCTTAATAGTAGTATCGATTTCAATAATTCAATTACATTATGGTAAACCCGCTCGGTTAATGTGGTTGTATCGGATTCGTTTCAGGAAACTTGTTAAACATCGATCTGTTATTAGTGTTCCAGAATGCTCGCTTGAGACCGATCGATATTACCAAAGTTGAAGAATTCAATGAGTTTCACAAGATATTCCTATTTGGGGTTATCAACAAGGGAAAATTTAATTTCATCACAGAACTAATTACTTTTTTGAAAAAAATTGTCGAGGTTTGAGTTTTGAAGTTCATTCTACCCAAAAAACTTGTATTCGTGGTACTAAGTCAGACTGACGAAAGAAATTCCCAGGTTAAACGAAAATGTACGGAAGGAAGATTTATTTTCGTGGATTTGAAATGTAACACCTCCTTTCTCTGAATGAGTTTCATGAGGGACAAATGGAAAGATGCTGGTGTATTGGTGTACTACTTATGTCTCGAAATTTATATCAATTATTATTGCAGTCATTGTGTACAACAGGGTGGTCCAAAAGTTCATATTATTGACTCTGATACATTGGAATTAATTTCGTTCCAATTATGAGGAGGAGAGTTTTTCATTTTCCTAGGGACAAGCACTACAGGAAAATCCTTAAGGTGCTCTAAGAGCGGTGCCTGTGGGAAAGTAACGATTCACATTGGATTTGAATCGCTGAAGAATGAATCAAATGGGAAAAACTTTCTCAGGAAGCTCATTCCACACAAACGCAGTTCTCTAAATGCTAGAGTTCCTGAACAGTGAAGTTTGAGGTGTACTGAGTTGAACCTCAAAACGATGAGCAGCCAAAGTCCAACGCGTATTTCTGATATGCCAAGTCACTTGAGCACTTTCCGTGAAAGTATCAATAGAAAATATGTTCCAAACTATCTATATTGCAGGTGATGTTTGCGTCTCCAATCAGGCGGATGGCTCTTTCCCGGATGAAATCCAGTAGCTTCAGGGTATGCTCAGAGACGGAGCTCCATATATGACAACAATACTCTATAGATGGTCTGATCTGAGCTTTATTGAGCATCAAAATTTGTGTTTACAGTTATCTGGTTCAGAACAGTGTTCCAAGCTTTTGAGAAGCAGCCTTTGCAAGACATATTGGTGTTCATTTTAACCCCCCAACGAACTTATCGAAGCAGAAAGCGGAATTACCTGTCCTGACATTATTATATCTGGTTCGGAGACATTCATCCTTTTGGAGATAACCGATGCCTGGATTTTCGTGCCTTTGAATTGAACCTGGTTACTTCCACCCAATATCAAATGGGTGGTATTGCGATGATACGTAAGAACCAAAAACATTGAATTGCTCAGCAATATATGTATTTCCAGGTGATGTATTGTATTGTGGTATTGTTTATCGATACAAGAACTTACTAACATACGACCTCAGCTTCGGAGATGTGTACAGATAGTTTCGTTCCTTTGTGCAGCAATACTGTATTATCGAATGAGTCTGATGACTGTGTCGAAAATAAATAGAAACGTACTAATAAATGAATATTCCGAAATGAATTGAAAGACGAAAGATGATATGTCATCGCTCAAATGTCTGTGGAAAATATTTTAGTGTTCATCGTGTTTTTAACCAGGAAACCACATCAAATGCTCTAGCGTTCGTAATAAACTCATCCTTTAAGACCGGAACATTCCCTTCCTGCCTAAAAAAATCAATAGTTATCCCATTGCATCTTAGTGATCCTTCAAACTTCCGTCCTATATGTCTCATTCCCACTCTAGGCAAGCTAATAGAGAAACTGGTTAAATTAAGATTGACAACCTTTTT
>WOGR01010383.1:0-10943 GCA_015342045.1 Leptinotarsa lineolata
ATATTTTTTAAATTATTGTGTTTTGTTCAAAGTTCTATTTTCATTGTAAAGGACACAATGTCCAACTTATCTCATACACACCTCATTTATCAAATATTGAGTTTTGATTCTGTCTCCGAATTTTTTCATTGTCTATTCAAACGAACCAAACTCGGTGAGATTTTCATCTAATAAGAACATAGTTCGATGTGGTTGTCGTCTTTCGGGATACAAATTTAAATACATTTCCCATGTCCTAACACTGTTTCTATCGTATTTGTAATAAATTTGTAACACATCTCTTTTTTCTTCATTCGTGAAAGCCATTTTTCGCCAAAAATTCAGTGACTTGTACAATAACAAAATGTCATTGAGTGTAACGAATTAAAAGTCATATTTAGAAACATCAAAATCAAAGCCTCTTATGATAAGAATTAATTTTTTTCAATATCTCCAATTTTTCGAAAAAGAATGATAACTTATGATACATCATTGAAAATGTGAAATCTGGTTCTATTCAAAACAAAGAATCCAATGTAACGTTCATAAGAAAAAATAAAGTTTATGATGGTGGCCGGAAGACGAAACGTCGAATAGCAAATCTGAAAACACCATTATGTAGCAGGGAGAAGGTGACAATGTAGAAGTGCAATTTATTTTCGAACCCTTCGAAAAATAAAGCCAGAAAAAATTGAAACCAGTTTCCGGAATTTCTGTTTTTTCCGGATATACTCGGAGTTTTGGAACTTTCCCAACGGCATATTGTTAGTCAGGTAAATGCGCAACTTTGCCCCAATTTAACTATATTCGTATCTCTCATAGTTTCCGAGATCCCAATGGTGAGGATTGAATTTGAAACACCATGTATATATGATTTTTTCCACTTCTGAAGACGGAGGCAAAACATTTTTCTTTCAGAAAAATATATTGATTTTACGCAGTAACTTATCGGGGTGTACAAGAAGTTTTCTAAAACTAATAGGTATGAAGTTCGCCATTACTTTTTTTTAGAATGTCGAAGGTGTAAATTCACAATTGGGTTGATGAAAAACACACTTGTCATCCAGCAATATATAATAAAATTTTGCACTTCCGTTGGAGTAATAATCAAAATAATTCAATATTCCCTTCAACCAAAAGATTATTTGTGTTTTTTTCGAACCCAGGTAATAAGTTAAAATCAATGACGAAAAAACTCTAGTATGAATAAAAAATGTATTAGTCACTTCCAATCGCATATAATAGTCTAAGAGCCAGTGAACGGCTACCTGCATGTATTTGACCAGGCTTGGGTTTTTGTACATTGAGGCCCCTATATCTACTGTACATGAGATGGGACTTCACTAAGCCCAAAGTGGTGGACGCGGTTAGTGCGCAGGTGAGACAGGTATCGATTTTTTTGTAATTTTAAATTCATTTGACGACGTTTGCCGTTTTGGTATTCTAAAATATATCATTTTCGTGAACCGAAAATAATAATGGCAGAACATTACCTCGCGTTCGACACTGCGGCAGACAGTTTTGAAAGTATTAAAAAAAAATCATTTTTGAAAGTAATTGAAGAGATCTGCCATTGTTATATTTTACTTATTATAGTTTTAAAAACTTATATTTATTAGGGCAGAAGTATTCATTGCGGACAAGCATCAGCAAATAACAAAATCTGAGTTCCTACTCGGCCAGATGTCTATGTATTACGATAACTGTTTTACATCAATATAATGTATTTATGATTTATTTAATCGCTGTATTTATTGAAAAATTTTAAATATTAAGGTATATTGAGGTAAATTTAATCGCTGTATTTATTGAAAAATTTTAAATATTAAGGTATATTGAGGTAACATAGATATTTATATTCATTTATCTTCATTCATCATCATCATCCGGGTAATGTTCATCGTTGTATAAATCATCTTCATCATCAATTGAGTCAGATTCTGTAAAAATTAAACGTAAATTTTAAATTGTCAGTTGTTTATAAATAGGTTCGCACATATTTGATGAAGAATTGATTTTTATGAACTTACCAGGAATATTGGTGATTAAGTCACTGACAAAAGATGGAAGTTGATCTCCTTCGAACCATTTGAGGATAAATGTATTATCCTGCTCAATCCAGCCATACTCCAATGGTTCCAAAGTTGAAGGTTGTTTTTTGTAAGCATTTTTCCAAATAGTAGAAATATAATGAGCTCTCAGAAATTGCTGATAAAGTTCACTCTTACACGGTGGTATTGAAGTTGCATCAAAATGTTGCACTTTCTTGGTGAAATTCTCATGTACATCTGAAGCTTTGTAGCTGCTAACAAATAGTTGGAACCTTCCATCATCTACGTCCTTGGATTTTTTGGCATTGTAGAGCTGACAAGTAAACTGTTGAATAACATTAAATAGGTCTTGTAATTGGTCCTCAGTTAAATCTTCGTCACCAATAGTAGCAAATGCTTCTTGAAATATAGTATTTTTTTTTAACAAAGAGAAAGGTCTTTTCTTTCCTTTATTGAAAAAAGCAGGATTAAAATCACATCCGGTGAATGCATGGAATCCAATTAAACTTTTGGCTAACAATTCACCAAGCTCCGTATAAATTTTTGTTATGTCAATATACCTTTCATTGTTTCCAGTTCCATTGAGCATCCAAATATTGGAATTAGAGTTCTTCAAGTTTTTCATATTACCAATCATAATTATTAAAATATCGGTATCAGAGCCTCTGATAACAATATTTGACTTCTCAGCGACATTGCAAGCATGATAAATTATTTTTGTATCTGCTTCTTCATGTGATGTACAACATAAATCTTCATTAATATTAGACTGAATCTTCTCATCAACAACTTGGTACGATTGACAATTTCGAAAATTTATGTGAATCTTTCGATTGCCTATAAATGATTTCATTTCCTCACTACACCAATGTTTTTCGAAAAAGCCTACAAGAGCCTCCTTAAACTTTGTATTTTTTAATTCTTTTGCAAAATCAGAAGGTCGCACTTGGTCAGGCCCAGAAATAATGTAATCAATTAATGATGCTTCATGTCGTAAACATCTTTCACTGTCTTTTATTGACGGATACATATACTGGTCAAAGATTACATCAATTCTTCGGGTGGAATATTTTGAAACCATTTGTAAAAACTTTTTCGAAATACTTCCAAACGTTTTGGGAACCTCTTTCATAGAGTGAAGTATAAAAAATCCATCAATTAAGGCTACATCTGTACTATTTGGTGGTTCTTGATCTGTATTTGATTGAAGGCATTTTACAAGTACAGACTTATCAGTCTTACAGAAACCACCATCTAGATGACATAAAGCAAGAGGTACCGGAGTTATTGGAAATGATAAGATTTTCAAAACATCAATTTGGTGGTCCATTGAAATTCCCAGCAAACGTCCAAATAAATCTCGCTGTAACTTGATTTCTTGATGCTTACCTCCAATTTTCACCGACTTCTTCTTTACAAGTAAACTTGAAAAGTTATGTATAGGTGTCTTTTTGATGGCCCTTTCAAATCTTGTTGAATCTAATTCACACTCAGCTATAAAAGTCGTTCGTAATTTTTCGCCAATTTCTTGGACATTTAAAAGAAACTCTTCCACTTCAGATGATGCTGCTTTCCCAGAGGCTATGTTAAATAGCTGATCTGGTGATAAATCTAAACTGAATGGATTGACATATTGATCGAACGAGTTCATAAACTTTTCAAGTTGATGACAACTTTTTTTGATATTATGTGGCTGTAGCTCTGTGGATATATCTTGCTTCTTGGTGATTCCAATTTCTTCTAACACATGGGTAATTATTGTAGAGCGTATGTCGTGACTTCTTGCCCAGCGTTGGCGAGCCGAGATCGAGTTAGTCAAATGAGCGATACCAGTAAGTGTTCTCGCAGCATCTGCATTGATAGTTTGCTCTAATGTAAGATCAATAGGCTGTCTTGAGAATGGTTTATTGGTACGTTTGATTCCAAAAAATCCTTTTTGGAAGTCTTCTTCTAAACCAGGATGAGTTGTAGAAACTTTCCTTAAATTGTAATGGTATTGGACAGTCCATTTCGCATAATTTTGATGGTTGAATACAAAAAATAAATTTGTAATTTTCGGTAAGATGTCAAGAAATAATTGGAAGTCACCTGCCCGAATACTCCTGCTTAGCTGCAGATAATGATAAACAAGCTTGATGTAAATCATATAAAACTGCGCTGTTTTGCCACGTTCACCGTTCAATGTTTGTTGTTCATAAATAGCATAATCATTACATAGTTCTTTCAAGCTTCTATTGTGAATAAAAAACGAAGATGATTGACAGCTCTGTAATCTTTTAATCTCATCTTCAATTTCTGCAGAAATCTGGATATTTTTAGATGTTAAAAAAGATCTAAAATGCATTATTTGTAGCCCTAAAGCCACTATCGGGTGTAATCTTTTACAACGGTTAAAATGCTTGCCCTCGATGAAACTTGAAACTGATCCACTAGCTAGCATTTCGCTTTCCACCATGATAGTTGTTAAACCACAATCATTAATGACTTTCCCAATCGCCTTGAAATATGACATCATAATATGAAAAGCACCCAAGTGAATAAAAAGCTTTTGGAAGGTGTTATTTTCTGTAGCTTGGATTTGCAGGGCAATTTTTGCAATTGCTAAATCGTAAGTCACTTGCATGTACTCTTGATTTAGCTCTTGCAAGACTGACATGCATTGTTGCATAGTTGCCAAAACTACTGCATTGCTTGTTGGTGATTCATTAATTGGAGTTAAATACGAAATCAATTGTTGTGGACTATCATCGATCATTATTTTACTGTTAAAACCAGTCCACATAGGAGTATCTACTAGTCTAAAAGCATGACTGAGCATCCAAACATTATCGATCCGATCGTAAAGACTCTTATGTACAATAATATTAACCTCCTCTTCATTTTCAGCTTGAATATTGGTAGTCTTTTTCAGTTTCTTAGCACACTGTGGTAACTCATACTCGATTGTTTCAAAAGATCGTCTTCTACGTTTATTATGTGTAGTAGCTCCAGCTTCTTCTTCTTCAACGACAAATTCTTCTTCGAAGTTGGGGTCAATATTTTGATAGATTATTCCAACCGTATCATGGAGGGTGTCTTTTCCATTCTTAGTATCAACGAACCGGTCGAAATTGTCAAATGCCATGCCGGTTGAAAGATTTTCATTTTTATTAACTGCCTCTGGACATATTCCGGTACGTGAAACTGATGAATACGTTGCTTCTGTTTCTAGCTCCTCGATAGCGTTGTAACTTATACAGTGGCCATAATGATTTATTATATCGATAACCTTACGGCTGCTGGTAAGACTTTTTAGTGTCATGCCTAAGCAAATATGTTTAGAAGTCTTAACGTTGCCATTGTGTGTCATATAAATTATATCCTGTGACAGAGAGCTTACATGACGTTTAAAACTGTCGCAGTTCCGGCGTTTACGAGTATAACCTCCAAGAATTGACGAAAAAAAATCTGAAATCATTGGTGGTGTTGAACATTCACCTTTAATTAGTCGTTGGCTAGTTAAATAATCAGGCAATTTTGTTTTAGTTATTCCTAAAATTTCCTCTCTCAAAATAGCAGCAGCTGCTTGCAAGGTATCTTGGTCTTTTAGGTGCGCAAATAATGAGTCGTCAATATTTGATATGCCCTTAGGAGCAACAACTTTTTTTTTGTTCGACATCAAAATTTGAATTTTATCATTAAATTTCTTGTGGATTTTTTCTTCTAAATAATGCGCGGCAAATATTGATGCTACATCGGAGCCTTCACTCAATTCTTTAAACATTTCGAGATATTCTTTGTGCAAATATGATAGAAAATAACAACGTCCCCGTTTTATAACATTCTCCTCAATTAAATTACAAATTTCTCTATAAACGGTTTCATGTGTTTCTCGAGAAATATGCCATGAAGTACGGACAGGACTTTTTACCAGTGACCGTTTGTGATTTCTAAAATTTTGTCGACAAACATCATGATAGTATACTTCATCAGAAGCAACACTTTGTATTTTTACCAAAGTTTCATTGTAAATTTCAGAATCCGGTTTAAACTTTGATAAGATATTTATTTGAAATTGATTTTTTTTGGAAGTACGTAATGGCTCATTCTTAGACTTGAATTGTTTTTTTTTATTACAAAAAAACACAAATTCGGGTTTCCTGTAGCCACAGTATCAGAATTCTGAACAGTTAATGGTTCTGCTGAATCTTCGGATTGTATTTCCTCGAACGACTGATCTACTGCGACGTCAATATTTTTTTCTACAACTTCATCTGTTTTAGGAATATTCACATCATTCAAAATAGAATCCTGTACCATTGTATCATCAATTATTGAACTATTAGCTGATGTTGATGGTTGTTCAATCGCAGACGAAGATGTACTTTCTAATGGAATTTCTTTGTTGGCATCTGCCAAAAAAAATTTTTTTTTCAAAGCTGTAAACGTCTTATAACAACTACTATGATAGCCTGCATCAAAAATGTCTTCCGGTAAAATTATATCATTGTACTTTAAGTTATGAAGTTTTCGTAACCTCAAAATATTTCGACATTTTACCATAGTCTCTTTCGAAAATATTAGAAGTTTTTCAGTTTTTGATATGTTACAAAAAACACACTGCACTTTATTTATTTCACTCGACATAATGTCAAATACATTCAATAATTAATAAGCCAATTAACAATATAAAATAAAGCAACACTATCAATTTTTTTCACGGAACACGAGGCATCTACATAAAGGTTGACAAATATACTGAAAACATCTGACTAAAACCGTTAGAGTTGGGACTACAATAGAGCCCTCTCGGGTATAAATCCTATATTATTCAAATGGTAGAAAAAGTACTATAAGCTAAAATGAGTACAATAGTAATACTTGAGAGAAAGAAGGATAGCTATATGCAGTCAATGCATGCATCTGGCCGAGTAGGAACTCAGATTTTGTTATTTGCTGATGCTTGTCCGCAATGAATACTTCTGCCCTAATAAATATAAGTTTTTGAAACTATAATAAGTAAAATATAACAATGGCAGATCTCTTCAATTACTTTCAAAAATGATTTTTTTTAATACTTTCAAAACTGTCTGCCGCAGTGTCGAACGCGAGGTAATGTTCTGCCATTATTATTTTCGGTTCACGAAAATGATATATTTTAGAATACCAAAACGGCAAACGTCGTCAAATGAATTTAAAATTACAAAAAAATCGATACCTGTCTCACCTGCGCACTAACCGCGTCCACCACTTTGGGCTTAGTGAAGTCCCATCTCATGTACAGTAGGTATAGGGGCCTCAATGTACAAAAACCCAAGCCTGGTCAAATACATGCAGGTAGCCGCTCACTGGCTCTTAGACTAGTAGAATTTGACTTCAATTAATCGCAGAATGAACATATAAAAACAATAACTGAAATGCAAAAACTTGACGAGCTACAACAAAAAGTAGCAAATTATGCAAAAACAACTAAACGCTGTGGAAGCCAAACCGGCCCAATGTTGCAAAAAAGTAGAGGAACTTCAACTGAAACAATGCTGTTTTTTCGGATGCCAATACTCAGACTTGTAGAAATGAGCAGGAAAAAACAGATGTGCTAAATGTAAATAATGCATCAACACAGACAGCATATACCAATACATTGGTGCCAAAGCAAAATACTTTTCCAGATTCTCCTGAGCCAATAAATGGGGTGGTAAATAGCATAAATAAATACGAAGAAACACTCGCGTCGACCAATAAGAAGCAACAAGATATAAATTCACTGAGCCTTTTTGAAGAAATTGAAGAAGTTGGTAAGGTCACATTTGAAAATAATCATGAAACTGTCATAAATGTTTCCGATTCCGATTATATAAATCAACCAAGGGCATTTCAACATATGCTATCGAGTAATATGATGAAACGTGTATTCATCCTAGGGGATGACTATGCAAAGGGGTTTCCTAGAGTTTTGGAACAATTTATCAATAATGAAAATTTCACAATTGAAGAACATGTGCAATCTAATATAGAAATCGCCAAGCTCACAGAGGATCTATTCTGCCAGATGACACAATATGGAGGGGGTGATTTTGTTCTAGTAATGTTCAATACTCAGGTATGTCTCAACAGATCTTTGAGAAATTTAGTACCTATAAGTAAATTCACAAATCTTTTGATAGTCACAGAACAAAATTGCCCTCTCGACAGAATAATTATAAATAATGTTAATAGATATATAGATAGATATCGCAATTCGAAAAGAAATACATCAATATACTATCTAGTGGACCCAAAAATACTGAATAGCAAAATGTGCATTTGTGACAATGTTGAGAGGTTTATATTAGAGACTGAGCACATATATCTAGCTTCAAAAACGATTAAAATAAATATTGGTGAGAGAAAGCCATCAGGGCAGACTAGAGATAACGGGGTTTGTGTGGACTTGAGTAGAAGTACTATAGTACCAGATAGAGATAGTGATGTAACAATTGCCACGGTAGGCGAGAATATTGATAACACTGACATTGTAAATCCCCAAACAACTTTTTTAGAGATAGAAAAGCGAAATATCGAACTGAGGTAATGCATGCCAAAATAAAAAATGATGTTCTTATATTGCGTGACTTACCCCCAAAGAAAAAGGTAAACTTTTTACAAGATAGACTTCTTTGTTATTACCGGAATACACGAGGTCTTGGAACTAAAATGGATGATCTGAATTGAGCACTCCTAATAAGCGATTTAGATATTATTTCAATTACGGAATCCTGGCTGAATAATAATTCTGCTAATTCAGAAATCAGTAACTCTCAATATCTCATTTTCAGAAAGGATCGTGACTACAACAGTACTAACTGTACGCGGGGAGGTGGTATTTTGATAGCAATTAAATCATCCTACAACGCTACAGAAATAAGAGTTTCCAATTCTAAATTGTTTGAAGATGTCTGGGTAAAACTCAAGATCAACAACAAATCGATTGTATTGTGTGTTGTTTATTTTGATCCTGAATCATCCCTTGATGCATATCAAAGATTTGTTGAGCATGTTACTGAGGTGAAAAGACGTCACATAGGTACAAACTTCATTATTGTGGGCGACTTCAACTTTCCCCAAGTTACTTGGTCATATGAGGAACAAGTCCTGATACCAGGTTATTTACCTGACCAGCATGTAAAATTTTTGCTTGACGAACTCCCGTATATGGACTTTCAGCAATATAATGATGTTAAAAATGTTAAAGATAAAATTTTGGACTTAGTTTTCTCTGCTGAAATTTCAATTGACGTCAGATTTTCTGATACTACGCTGTTCAATAATTTTCCAGTAGATGCATATCACCCTCCACTCCAGCTTATATTAGAATTAGAGAATATGTTGCGGCCTACGTTCAGCTATAGAGAAAAAGTGTTTTTTATTTCATAAAGGTGACTATGAAGCGCTGAATAGCTACTTTACCGACATTAATTGGTCTTCTATCCTTATTTCGTAAATTGAGTTAGCAGTTTTATCCTTTTATGAAATTTTGTTTGAAGGTTTTACTCGATTTGTGCCGCAACGATATGTAACTAGTTCAAAGTACCCCAAATGGTACAGTTCCTTTCTGATTCAACTTAACAAAAAAAAGAACTCCTTATTCAAGAAATTCAAAAAAACTAAATTGGATTGTGATTACAAAGAATACTCCAAAATGCGAAAGGAAACCAAGTATTATATAGATAAATGTTACCTGCTATATCCATACAGAAAATATAATCTCTACTAACATTAAATATTTTTGGTCATTTTTCAATTCATTAAGGATAAATAATGGGCTACCTACTGTCATAATATATAACGGGTTGAGCTTTGACACCCCCAAAACTATTGCCGATGCTTTTGCGGAACATTTCAAATCTTGCTTTTCGATTCATTTACCTGTTCAAAATTATGTACCGGACCATACCAATTATGAAATTAACACTTTATCTTTCCACACCTTCGGTGAAGTGGAAATTGAAAATAAAATTAAATACCTAGATATCTCAAAGGATGCGGATCCTGACGGAATTCCGCCAGTATTGTTAAGGAATTGCTGTCAAAGTTTATCATATCCCCTTAGAATACTTTTTCAAAGATCATTTGATACAGGGATTTTTTCAGGCGTATGGAAAAAATCTTTCCTTTCTCCAGTATTCAAAAGTGGGAACAGAAATGATATTCAGAATTACCGGGGTATTTCAAAAATTTCATGTATTTAAATTCAGATGAAATAATTAATAATTTCAAACATGTCATAATAGACGAACAACATGGGTTCTACAAAGGGAAGTCTACTGCCACCAATTTGGCTGTCTACCAAAACTTCATTACAAATAAGCTTGAGTAAGGGCTCCAAGTTGATGTTATCTACACGGACCTTGCTAAAGCCTTTGATTCAGTTTGTCATGAACTATTAATTTTAAAACTTAATAATCTTGGAATAACGGGCAGATACTTGAAATTTATTGAATCCTACCTTTCTGGTAGATTGCAGAATGTAAGGATAGCTGACAGTGTGTCAGAAACAATTCATGTGACATCAGGGGTTCCGCAAGGTTCGCACATTGGGCCGCACATTAATGATGTAAAATCTGTGTTTAAACATTGTGATATCTCTCTGTATGCAGACAACCTTAAGTTTTTAAAAACAGTGCAATCTACCAATGATATTGAATGTATTCAGAATGACCTGCATATATTTTGTACCTACTGTGATACTAATTGTTTAAAAGTTAACGTTAAGAAATGTAATGTGTTGAGATATTATAGAACAAGACAGCCTGTCATTGAAAACTACTCCAATAATGATGTAACTCTTCCACCTGTCAATAGCTTATGCGATTTGGGGATTACTTTTGATAAAGATCTTAGCTTTGTTGATCATGTCAATAATATCTGTAATAAAGCATTCAGAATGCTTGGATT
>WOGR01010384.1:0-10943 GCA_015342045.1 Leptinotarsa lineolata
AATTTCGTGAAGGTCGTCCAAAATCAGTTGTTGTTCCGAAAACCATTGATGCTGTGCGCGAACTGATATTGCAAGATCGTCATGTGACCTATCGTGACATTGAGACAACTTTAGGCAGCATACATTCAATATTGCATAAACATTTGACTGTCAAAAAAATTTGTTCGCGTTGGATCCCACACAATGTGTCAATCGCTCAAAAAAAAGGCTCGATTGGTCGAAGGAAATACTCAAAAAATACGATTGCGGTACTTCAAAACACGTCTATGACATCGCGACAGGTGATGATGAATCGTGGATTTACGCGTATGAGCCTGAAAGTAAACAGCAGTCGACTGTATGGGTGTTTCAAGAGGAGTCAAATCCAACAAAAGTTGTTTGCGCACGAAGCACTTCCAAGCAAATGGTCTCCTGTTTTTTCGGAAAAACTGGATATGACGCAACCGTACCACTAGAACAACGCAGAACAGTCAATTCTGAGTGGTACATAACCATTTGTGTGGCAGTTTTCTTCCAAAAAATCAGGAAAACCAACCGCCGAAGACGGTTCACCACGACAATGCGAGCTCTCACACATCAGCTCAAACAACTGCAAAACATCGATTTGATGAGTCATCTGCCGTATAGTCCTGACTTGACACCGAATGACTTCCTTTCATTTCCGTACGTAAAAAACAAACTGAGAGGTCAACGTTTTTCAACACCTGAAGAAGCGGTTGCTGCATTCAGAATGCATGTTTTGGAGATACCTCAATCGACTGGCGAAAGTGCTTCGATAATTGGTTCAAACGCATGCAAAAGTGTATAGATCTTCATACGGCATATTTTGAAAATCAATAAAGTGATTTTCGATAATTAATATTTGTTTTTATTCTCTTATCCTGAAATATAAAAGGCAACCATCGTAAGCAACAAGTTATGATTTCCAGACTATAAATAACCGCGAATACAGGCACGAGAAAAAATTGCCCAATCAATATTCTTCTCCAAGATTTTTGTCCAGTCCAAAAGTATTTCTTTTCCGAATATGTCTTTTGCAGTTTAATTACAGTCTTTTGGTGTTTGCAGTGTTATATCTACATATAACATAACATAACATAGACTTGAATAACAACATTTAGCAAGATTCAGATTTCAAATTTCATTGGATAGTTACAAACAATAAGCAACAAGAATTCATTTTTTCGTACTCTTATTACTTGCTTGTCCTCACTTGTTTTCTATCACTGTGTTTCGTGTTGGACCATTCATTCGAATGAATGTTCATTGTATTCGAATGCATACGAACTATTTTTATTAGTTATCTCTTTTACTTTTACCTAAAACATCGAAACCAAATTAAACCCGCATTTATTCATGGTAATACGGTGAGAACAGTCAATATTGTATTGTTGTTCTGTCATCAATCAGATAACCTCAAATTTACTAGTTTCATTATATTTCCATTTCAGAAAAAAATTTAAACATCAAATATCTGTTGTGTTTCTCGTATGTGTACATAGCAACCAATGAATAACGAATATTTTGATATTTCACCCGAAACTAACAATCCGCAAGGATACTTACTCTAAGTCACAAGTTACTATTTCATGAACTGTTGATTGAGGAGATTGAAGTAAAGAGCTGTTTCGAATATAAAGTAGCTGCAGGTACATGCAACTGAAAAGAGAAGTGGGCGTTGCGAAAACGGCATTTCATTAACAAAACATTTGCACCCGCAAAAGCGATCCTATCCATTCCAGGAAAAGTTGAAATGAATTTTCTCGCGGCGTGTGAGAAGAAGGCTTGAACCGCGGTAACTGTTTCTAAGATAGTACAGCGGTGCAACCCTGAAAACGTTTCAAGATGAACGAGCTATGATGGCCGTACACAGGACGAAAAAGTTTGGTTTGAAACGTTGCAGGACGTTTCAGCGTGTCTCTTCTTAAAAATGGGGATATCTCTGACAATTTAACAACAGCCTCCCACAGAAGGAAAACATCTGCTCCAATTAAAACACAACCAATTTCAGGTCAGTGATCATTAAAAGTGTTTTCAATGCAAATCGCTTCGGTCCGTGTGAATCCAGCCTAAGCAGAAGAAGGCTCGAACCGCAGGAGCTGCTCCTATGACAGTACAACGGTGCGGTCATCGTACGTGGTCGGTAATTTGCTATTAACAAAAAATTCCAATCACAAAATTACAAAAAAATTGAAAAATCGATACCAAAATACATTAATTTGTTTCTTACTCTTGCAATTATTTCAGAAAACGCTTCGAAATGGAATTTGCGATAATAAACTCGAAATACCTCCAGATTTAACACATCTCTAGGTGCCACAGAGGAGTCCTTGATTTTTGCCGACTAAGATCCCGTCACTCTACAAAACTTTTTTTCTGTATACGAGGGTAGTCTGAAAAGTTTCCGACTTTAACATGAAGATAGCACCACTCGTAAATAAAAGCTAGTGGATTTCGTTGTTCATCTATTGACAGTTCCCCACCAAAGTTTCAGTCATTTTGGAAGCGCAATTGCTATGTAAAAGTCGTTTGTGTGAGTTGATGTGTGTGTTTTTATGAAAATGTACAAAATCGAGTATCGGGTTGTCATTAAATATTTGTTTTTGAAAGGTACGAAACCCTTCATCACTCGATTGTAGCTTGAGAAATGGTTCTGATGCAGATTCTGTTGAACCTGTTCTTCCTTACGAATCAGTAGACAGTTGTCCTGAAAATTTTGCGACGAGAATTGGTTTAGATAATTTATGAAACACTTGCTACATGAATAGCATCTTACAAGTGTTGTTCATAACGAGGAATTTTAAGAACGACGTTTTAAAGATGAACGAGAACGAGAATGTTTCCTACTTATTCACCAAACTCAAACACCTGTTCATGAAGAATGTATCATCTTTCCCACCAACCGATTTCCTAGAGTCTTTGAAGTCCACTATATACTTTTCAGAACAGGAAAATAGCAGATTCAATACTCCTGACCGCTCTGGCCTAAATGATTCCGTACAGTCTATCACGTCTTGTGTTCGTAGATCTTTTGCCGGAAAAATCCTTACTAATTTAGTTTGTAGTACATGTTCAAGAGTTAGCGGAAACGTATGTGACTTTCTGGAACATCAACTGGCGTTTCATAATATGACTGATAACCAGTCCGTGCAAAGCTTGTTGTTAAATCATCTGAAAATAGAACTTTAAAAGGGTGATAATCAACGGTATTGCCAAATTTGCGCAAAACTAACTGACTTATAAGACAACAAGTATAGCTGAGGCACCAGTCAATCTAATAATAACACTGATAATCTTCCAACATGACTCAACCTCAGACAGAAGCACAAAAATCTTACCAAGGTTAGACATAGATGAACACTTCAATCTAGCAGACCACTATTATAATCTTCATGCAGTCATTGTTCATTGTGGTCCTGGCGTTGAGTCTGGTCATTATTACGCTCTGGTCAAGGATGGAACGAACTGGTTAAAGTTTGACGATAGTCGTGTCACAAAATTTTCTGGTGATTCCTTGAATTTTTTGGAGCCTCTGGAGACACCCTACATTTTGTTTATTGATATCAATAAGTTAACAATATAAATTGTTCAACAATTGCTACTCCAAGCAATAAATTTGGTTTATTAAAAAATGATTTTTCTCAAAATCATTTTATTTCTTACCAATAATTGAATTCTCAAAAAATGTTTGCATTTGTTTATGAAAATTTTCAAATACTTGAAATAAAGACAGTTTAAATTGAAAGGGGTATATTTATTGCTTTCTTCCTTTGTTTGGAAGATTCCTATATTTTTTTTATGAAAGCAAGAAGTAAAAAGCCAACATTTTTCTTTCCAGAAGACAGTTGTGCTTGAACACACATTTTTTGGAAAAGAGAACGTCACTATCCATTTTTAGCCCAATTTCAACCTCTAAATCAAACTTAGTGGTGATGGTATAATTCCGGGAGTTGTATAACTTGTTGCAAAAAGTGTCTTCCTCTTCAGGGATCGTTTTTTATATTTCGCACATTTGCAAAACTCGAGATAATTGCAAAAAACGTAATCTTCTACCTATTCATCTGTTTACAAGTTCTTAATTTTTCCGTCCGAAATCGTTCAAAGAGTTTCTAGATGCCATTCCGAATCGAGTGACAGACACATTAATAGTTTTCGGTGAAGGAAAATCATTGAAAATGAGTTTGTTGCTTATGCCCTCCGTGGTAAGTTGACTAGTTTTTCAAACTTTTCAGGGATGCACCGTTACACTCTGGCGTGGGTTTCAGACTGGTGAAACTACTGAAGCAATTTGTAAATGCGCATAAAACATCGAAAGAGGGTAAATGCGATGGCGGAGATAAAGAGTCTAAAAATGCGGAACGTCTTTAAAATAAATCTACGGGAGCCCCACACGCATCCACACGATACAGACGCATGCAAATTCGTTTCCATGGTAACTAACGGCTCGGCATAAATTAAAGTTGCACTCACCTTGGATGATACTTCATTTCTTGAATAAGAATCAATCTGACCACTAGTGACCCATACTATGCGAGGAGGTTTATTTATGAGTTCCTCTGCAGCCAAGTCGGAGACTTTTGATTTCATCTCTAGATATAGAGGTGTCTCAGGCATTAATGAATCAAGCTTTCTCATTCTGTCCCTGGAACTGGTCGAAATTCTGATATTCCAGGATAAACCACTGATAACATTCTATATGACAGGCAAAATGATCAAAGCAATCAAAAAACGGGCCAAAGAAAAGATAAAATAAGGGAAGCAATGTTTAGAAAGTTGGGGAAAGCAGCAAGCAAGAAACTTGTACCAGCTTGTCAAATATAGGAAGAGGTTTTAGAATTTCTGCTTTCTCTCTCTTTAGATTGTACGGTACTAGCGAAAGAGAGAGATATCAGAAATTCTCAAACTTCTTCCTATATTTGACAAGCTGTAGGTACACTATATTACCAAAATTTCGACAGTGAATAATGTCATCTTCAGGATAAAACTACAAATACTATTAGGATCAGAAAACAATAAGAATGAGGAATGTAAATATTATTTACAGTGTTGTTGTATAGATGTTCATAACCACAATAGATTATGGAGATAAATCCAATGTTTGTGATAAAAAAATGTTAAGTGTTAACACTCATGTCACAAAAAAACATTAAACAAAAATGCGTCAAAACTTTGAAACAAAAATGATTGAAAATGTTAGCTTTTCAGACTAGTTTTAAAAAACTTCTTTCTGGAATGGCCGATAAAAGGATACACCTGACAAATGAGTTTATTTATTGTATCATGTATCACAAAACAGAAGAAACCCAAAAAATTACCAGACATCTGACAATATGAAAGGAAATAACTTTCTTAGTTTACTACTATTATCAACCGTCTGTCATCTTTTGACAGGAGAAAGTAATTGGTTTTTCAATTACATTAATAGAAATCTTGTCTCAAATAAAAAATCTACAATTTGAATTTCAACAATGCTTTCTCTCCTTTTAAACTCCATGAAAACATACTCAAAAATAAAAAATACTTAGAAAAAGCATTTTAAGAAGGAATTTCCACTGTAAGTTGTTCTTATATTACATTATTTTCATTAGTATCATTCAATGGTGCTCAATTAGAACGTTTGAAACAGTGAAATTGTGAGTGCAAGTTGATATACTAGTTTCAAATTCAATTTAAACTTCAAAGACTACTTTTGCCATTGTTTATCGTTGTTCTATCAAAAATGTTACAAAAACATTCTTCATTTCCGAAATTTTCGGCATATGGGTCGTTGTGGAAAGGGGACAGCTGCCAATGGTTTGATTCTTACGTATATATGTACGTATAAAAACAGTATAAAAATGTATCTTTGGAAAAAAAATGGTTTTTTTAAAATTTATTTCAATAAGGAAATAGAGTTGCATTCTATCAACTCTTCATCATTCCTATTCTGGAATGTGAAGGCGAGTATCACTGGACCTACCGCATTTATAATAACATACTTCCTAGCTTATTCAAACATTCCAGATTCAAATAAATCTGTTTATCTAAATCGAACCGATACAAGTTAGCTATTTTCAAAAAATTAACCTTCACTTCCATCACACCTGAATTGAAAAGTTAATTTGGGAAAGCAGTAAAGAATTTCAGATCGAAAAACTCCATTATAATTACCCCGACATTAAGATATACCTTTGAATGTTTCGAAAATACCAAGACAGAGGTAGTATGAAGAAGCGGCAAGCCACTAAAGGATTTATAAATAAATATGTGGTGTCCGAATCAGGTGGGATAGTAAAAAGTACGTCTTTTCTTAGAGCGGAGTGTCTCAGCTGCCGCAGAATCCAGTCGCGGATAAGAAGTGCTGCATAAATGCATTGATCATTCGTTAGGTCGCCTAATGTACAGGGCGGTGCCAGGACGACGAAACAGTTAAATTCGTCACCAAAAAAACAATCAATGTTACTGGAATTCGAAGGGGTGATGGCGGAAACATCATCAATCGTTATTTTTATTATCATTCAGCGAGAAATATGAAAAAAATTTTTAAAAAATCTCATCATTTTCTACACTGGTTTTTGTAAATCTGGACCAAGTTCAACCTTTCAACAAAAACTTCTTTGCTGACCAAGAATTAGCAATACAGAGATCAAGAGGAAGATCACTCCTAAATTTTGGAAAATGGAGAAGAACATACATCATACATCATTAGCGTTTCTTAAGCAAATCACCTAAACAAATATAAGTTCAGAGAGTGTTGAAAAAATTACAAAAGAAGTTTTTAAACGCTCAAGATATTAAACCAATACCTTTTTGTAGTTTCTCTCAAATGAAAAAACGAAAATAATTCTTGACAGGGCTCTAAATGGACCAGAAAGACAAAACACTGGATAAAAATATTGATGAAAATAATGTCCTGGGATTCACAACGAAAAACTACAGGGAGAAAAGATGTAACAAAAAATGTGTAGAGGAAATGAATGCTGGAAAAAATGTGCTTTACCAAGTACCGAATATGGATGTAGATGGAAGAAGTGATGACACTTATAAACTTATAAAAACGATTTCTGTCTAATACAAATAGTATCCCAAATTAAGCCACCCACATAAAACATAAAAATTTTTTGAATAGCAAGGAACTGTCATTATCCCTGAAGATATCCTTCAAAATAATGAATTAGTTGTAAGGCACCTTTACCAGACCAATCGAACATAACAATGGATTGCAAATAATTATTTAATTTTGAGGTCTACAAAAAACATCGATGTTCTATGCTGTAGTAAGTACGGCAGAAACTATTTCATCTTGTGACATCCGGAGAAATAAAGGCATTGAATGATATTGATATGTTTCAAATACAAAAAGAATTACATTGAGAATGAGCTGTCAAGAGCAGTTAAATATCACAAGATATATTCGATATCGCTGGAATCCAATTATTGGGGTGTTCCAATCAAAATCAGTAAAAGCAGTTCGTTCAAGAAGTATTTCAAAACAAGTGGTCTCCTTTTCTTTCGCAAAATTTGAATTGAATTGGAAATAATTAATATTCATTTATGTGCGGTAAATTTTTGTCATTACTGAAATTCGAAAAATCCATTGAGATATTAATGGTAACTTTCAATACATTATTACTTGTAGAGTTGAAACTCTGAGAGAATACCAATAATTCATTATTAGTTCTAAATTTTCGTCTTCTTTGAAAGTCTTAATAAGTAACATTCACTAACACCTCATTACTCTATCAAGTTGAATGTTTTTTGGCTATATATTCGGAATTATAAATAGATACGAATAAACCACCTATTCGAATAAAACTAATGAACCTATCTTTATCACTAAAAAAATGGCGGTCAGACGTTCTCACAAAACTTTCGAAGTCAGTTTTCTCGATGTAAACTTTTCAGTGTTACTTTTTATCTATTTTGATTTCTAAGTATAAAGACTTTTGAATTTGAAGTTCGGATTTCCATTGTCAAATATTATATAAGATGATTTGAAATCCCTGAAATAACCAATACAATAGAAAATTAAAAAGAATAGATGAAAATAAGAAATAATTTAGCAGAACAAAATCCTGAAATGACTTTTCGGTGAAATAAAATACAAGTAAAAAAATTGAACAATCAAACAAAAAAGAAATAAAATTAAAAATTAAGAGATTTCAAGCCAAGTTACTTCACGACGTTTCAATTGTTAGTATCCACAATCGTCTTCGGGTGATGACTATTTATGGGTTATTCGAGTACTTTCACTTATCCTCGAATGACCCATAAATAGTCATATGTTGGAGGAATTAGTCCAGCCATCACCCGAAGATGATTGTGGATACTAACAATAGAAACGTCGTGAAGTATCTTGGCTTGTAATCTTTCAATTTTATTTTTTTTTGTTAAATTTTTTACTTGTATTTTATTTCACTGTAAATTAATTTTCGGGTTTTTTTGCTCAAAATATTTGTTGTTTTCAGCTAACACTCTTAGGAGTTATGGATAGATAAAACCAAACATGTTTTATTCGGTTTTATTTATTGGCATTCACAAAATACTTGAGAGTGAAAGAAACTTGATTTTCGTTATTTGAAGGCCGCCTGACTTGTTTATTTCTTCCACGGCATTAGGTTTTGAAAATTCAAATATAATTTGAAATTTGCCTAAAAGTATTTATACCAATAAGTTGCACTGAACAGTTTTCTCTATGATATCTTATGAAAAAACTTTTTCCACTGGTAGACTGATGGCGAAGGGATGCATATTTGCGATATATCTCAACAAAAACAAAACTTCCAATTTTTCCTGCTATTACAAATGATCGGTGTTTGTCTGTCTTGCTATCGAGTATTTTCACAGTTATGATATAATTCATATCACTCTGAAATGACAATTACTGCAACTCTCTATAACAGAACACGAGTGAGTCCACAGCTCAGAATAAACATTATTAAATTTGCATGTTACCTCCATCATTAGATAGTATTATCTGGAGTCTTGGTTGGAAAATTAGACGGAAACCTACGGACTTTTTCTTCAAAAATAGAATGTACTTGGTGAAATGTTGAATATTCACATTATTGATTGAAAGTGTAACCTTCAACACTGAAGACTCGGACAATAATCTGATTTTTTTTTGGAATTATGCCAGGAGAACCTATTCAGTTATGTTCTCAATAAACTTTGATTCAAAGGATTTTATAAACTGTACATAGTTTTCATAATTTTTTTTAGAATTATCGGGTGATAAATATGCTGTAGCTTTATTTGCTGTTTCAATTATATCAGTTGGTGTACAAATGATATTTCCCTCACTATTCGAATCGAACATTTACAACAGCTTCTCAATAAGATAATAAAATTGTGAACTGACAACTTCGTAATAATTTCGGAAATGGTAGCTGTCAAAAACAAAGCTGCTGTGATTACAGAATGTAATAAAAGGTGACCATGAAAAGCATTCGTTTCCAACTTGTATAATAATATACATGTTTCAAAAGTATCTAAAAATGTAGTCATTTTAGGACTCGAATATGAAGTTATGGGGCATTCCATTGTTTCACAATGAGTGACTGGATAATTTCAGGACTGTTAGAATCCAATTTGTAGGCAAAGCAGTGCGTGAATTGTTTGGAGTAAAATGAATTCCACTGTATACAAGCGGAAAATACCATAGCAAAGGTCGATTTACTTTTGGCACTAGCGAAAAAAATTAAATTTTTGGAATAGTGCGTCATAAAAAAACTACTTTATCTATTGGCTACGATGACACCTAATGGATAGATTACCTAAAAAACGGATCCAGAACATCGATCATCGATCTGGCACCGCCCTGTATGCGAAAGAACGGGTTTATGTCTGGATACTTTTGGCTTTGCAAAACGCTTTTTGCATTGAGTCGCTGCCGAGAATAAAGACGTTTGCCATGTCGAGGCTTGACCAATGCTATACCTGCGAAGTGCGTGGTTTAAATCTTTCACTTCATTCGAAACTAAAGCCAAGACGAACGCTGAATAATTTACAAAGTTCAGATTTATGATTTGATCGTTCATTATGCCGGCTCGACAAATATACTTCATAATTTATGCCGTCTGGAGGCTTAATCCCTCTTGTTTTTTTGTTATCTGCATGAACCGATGGTTCGCCGCGGGAAGAAAAAACGGGAAAAAATATAAAAAGTAATTCGGTGTATAATTAAAACGAGCGGTTGAGAAGGATATTTGATTTTTGGTTAACCTAATTTGATGAATTTATTCATGCGGTAGGTAAGAATCTTCTACATTGACTAAATGAACGGAATCATTGAAAAGTAGAACAATTTCTAATGTTTCTAAGCCTGAATTTACGTACACATTTTTAGAAAATACTTCAAATATATGAGGTTGCTTTTAACGAATGGAATAAGTTTCATCTTTATGTACTCTATGTACTTACTTTGGTTGAAGAATGGAAAATTTCAGATGAAAACCTGGAACTATCACTCTGTGGAGGTAAATAATTTGAAAGAATCTGTTCATAATATCCAAAACACTGCCAAAAAAGAGTTGAAAGACATTAATTTTCATTGCATAATTGTGTAAAGAAAAAGAAATTTCTATGTAATTCAATGAGCGTTGCAAGAAATAGTTATTTTGGAAGAGATTTTCTTTCGCTTCCTACCAGAAAAGTGTGTTTCTTTCCCTTGGTTCCCATGAATATTTCCCATTATTTCAATATCATTGAAGAAGTTGAAAATCGAAAGTTTTTCTATAAAAACTAAAGTATTACTTATTGCTTTGAGTGACAAAAAAGAAACAGAAAAATAAACATTTTCATTATCTTGTCATCGCCCATATTTTCTTGAACAAATGCTCGTTTGAATTGGTTAAATCATTTGTAGAAAACAACCCTATAATATAACAATTTTCAATTGAAGGTAACTCATATACAAATTGAACTGAGAGCTAACGGCAACAATGTTAAATGTTAGAACTAAA
>WOGR01010385.1:0-10942 GCA_015342045.1 Leptinotarsa lineolata
TTGGAAGGAGAAGTCTTATTGAGTGTCCACCGAGGTCACCAGACTTGGCGCCACCTGACTTTTTTCTGTGGGGTCACCTCAAGTCAGTTGTTTATAAAACTCAACCTACGTCACTTGGGGAATTGCGAGAAAGAATTACGCAAGCATGTCGCGCCATTACTAGAACAACATTTGCCAAAGTTCGTGCAAAATTTGAAAAAAGGCTGTACTATTGTTTATAAAACAATGGAACCCACTTTGAACATTTACTCAATTGACATTTTTAATAAATTTGCAGTTCAACAAAAACCTCATTAAATTTTCCATTTAAGCCAAATTTCCACAAATATTGCTTCACAATGTATACTTATTATTTATTCCATTGAATATCATTTCTTACAGTCTTTTTCAATTATGTATCACAAGTAGGGGTTTTCAATTCAACCTTTTTGAGTATTGATGGATGGGGCCTCGGGGGTTGATGGGGGTGACTTCTCTTTCATGTCATTTCAGTTTCCCCTTACTATTCTAGAAACGGTCTCAAGCATTTTTCGATATCAGCTTTCGTTCGTGAGATATAGCTCATTGTAAAATTTAAAATTGACACGCTGTAAGCTTATCCTTTGGGAATATCCACAGGATATCCCTTTCAATGCAATGATATCCCAAATCTGAAATAGATACAAGAAGAATATCTATAGGATATAATGTGTTGTTAATTAGGTTGACTGAATCTAGCAAGTGAAAAATTCGAACAGAATTTCATTTTTTTATAAATATTTAAGGGAATTAAGTTGAAGGTGAAATAGTTATCAAAATAAGCAACATGAGTGACATTTTCTATTCACAAAATTCAAATTGTATGAAATGGTTGGTAAGAAATTGCATTCACTTCTCATATATCCTAATATGAACATCGCTAAAATATGCTACGACGGGCATTCATACGCTTATCCTTCAAGGATATCCATATGATATCCTTTTCAATGCAAGTATATCCCAGAACTGAAATGAATATTGAACGGATATCCATAGGATATTCTGTGTTAACTGGGTTGATGGAATTCAGCAAGTGAACAATTCGATCAGAAATTCCATTTTTCATTAATAATGAATGAAATGAGGTCAAATTTGAAAAAGTTATGAATATAAAAAACAGTTATAAAATTTTTCATTCTCCTGCTATTCATTTTCAAAATTTATTTTGTGTAAAATGGTTGGTAGGAAATCACATTTACATCTCGAGTATCATATGGACATAGATAAGATATTCTTCAACGGACATTCATTTACTTAACCATCATGGATATTTGTAGGATATTCCTTTCGATGCAAGGATACCCCGGATCTGAAATGGACATAAAACGGATATGTGATGTGCAGAATGCACCATAACATTTTGATATTTGGGTGAGATAGTTTTTGGACGATCGTTTTCCAATACGTTGGATCGGCAGAAGGGGTCCAGTCGAGTGGCCAGCTAGATCACCTGATCTCACACCGATGGATTTCTTTCTGCGAGGACACCTGAAGCCGAAAGTATACTCTACTAATCCAACAAATCTAGAAGACAGAGAATTTTTCGGGAATGCCGATTGCTGACTCTGGACATCTTCAATACTGTACGAAATGCTTTCGAGGGTAGACTGTATTATTATATGGAACTAGGCGAAGGTCACTTACAATTTCACCGTTGATTTTGTTTCCACTGTTTTTTCTTGAATGAAACGTTCAACATTCAATTTCTCAATAACGAAAGAACCAATTTCGAAACAAATTACCGAGATAATAGAGGGACAAAAGACCTTTCAAATAATGTATCACTCGACATCCCATGGTATTGAAAAAATAGGGAGGGTAGTTGCTGTCCGCAAGGGGAGGAAGTTTCGGGTATGATTTCATATCAGAAATACTCCCCTAGAAATAAAATTCGACGTGTTCTTTGAAATTTTCGATTACATGTCCGTTTCTGACTTACAGGGGAGGTCAAGTTTTCGTTGCAACGCCCTGTATGTAATAGTATTAATCGTCAGTATGTTAACTTTTGAAAAATAACGGTGTCCTGGTTTCCCCCAGTTCTACTCCATTAGTATAATTGGCGAAATGAGGATATAGAAGAAATATCCTCATTTCAAAATGGCAACACCGCCGATGAGATATTGCACCTATTCATTACTTTATCCGCTCTCGTAAAAGTGATGCCTGATATCTGATAATTCGGCGATCATTTTTAACGTAACTCGACAATAATAAAGTGCCTGTCTTAAATAGCATAATGGCTGGCAATTTTGAAAAGATAATTGGTCCTACTCAAATGAAAATCGCACTTTCCGCGTTTTTGTGGGTGTTTTTCCGTCGGTTATGAATTTTCCGACGTAAAAATGGGACGTCAAGGACCTTATGATTATCGTCATTTCTGAGGATTCGTATCATTGGAACTGTAATAAAGATACGGGCATAAGACCTTTGTTATCGACTACTTTTCGATTATCAATAATATCAATATTTTGTTCTAGGTATGATAGTGTTCAAGTGTACTCGGTTTTTCCGTACTTATTCTCAGTCATACACGTATCGAGATAATAAAAGCTAACAATCCTATTTTCCTGAAATTCGTGTCACAATCCAACTTCGTTTATTACTTATTTATATGTCTACAATTTATTGTATATCGTCAATACAGGCCGTTTCTTTAATCATATAAAATTGCTACGGGGTTGCCTTTTATATTTCGGGATTAAAGAACAAAAACAAATATTAATCATCGAAAATCACTTTAATGTTTTTCAAAATATTCCCCATGAAGATCTATACACTTTTACATGCGTTTGAACCAATTGTCGAGGCACTTTTGCCACTCTGAGGTGTCTTCAAAACATGCATTCTGAATGCAGCAACCGCTTCTTCAGGTATCGAAAAACGTTGACCTCTCAGTTTGTTTTTTCACGTACGGAAATAAAAAGAAGTCATTCGGTGCGAAGTCAGGACTATACGGCGGATGACTCATCAAATCGATGTTTTGGGTGCTCAAAAATACAGTTGTTTGAGCCGATGTGTGAGAGCTCGCATTGTCGTGGTGAAGAGTGATCCGTCTTCGGCGGTTGGTTTTCCTGATTTCTTGGAAGACAACTAGCAAACAAATGGTTGTGTACCACTCAGAATTGACTGGCTTAATTCAGTCTTTTGCACGATTGAAGAATATTGAGGTATTTTTTCTAAATACATGACGTACTTTACGGTGTGTATCTTATACTCAAAAGTTTTGATTCATTTACTTAATTTGTTTTTGGTATTGTTGTACACTTATATATTCTAATTACCTGAATTTTATTGCATAAACTTGTTTAATATCATACTCCGTATGATCTAATAGAGAACCAATATCGAATCCATATTGGTTTAGAAAATTGGTAATAATAAACTGGTTGAATAATATAATTTAATATACCTCAGGATTGTATTCTAGTTAGGAGCCATGTTTATCGTATCGAACAGGTTTTAAAATCGAGTAACTTTGTGTCGTTTCCATGTTCATTAAAACTGTTTTGCTCCAGGGCATGGTGGATAGAAATGCTGATCCTTCGCACAGAGCTTGGAATATGTCGATGGTGAACGGTCCGGATAGGGGTCAAGAGAGAAGACCGAGATCTAGTTGCGATATACCTTCTCGAGTTCCTGGAATTAGGTAGGTGTTCATTGTAGTGACGATAAGTTAGCAATTTTAAAATGTATGTTATCAAAATCTATACCTGGATAACAAATTGGCAAACTATTCGAATTGGTCTGTAAATTCAGCACAGTTCCTGGATCAATAACTCATCTGCTATGAGTTAACCACACTGTGTCATCTCAAGGTCAATCACATATGAGCAAATTCATAACTTCACAGTAGTATTGTTGATGTTTGAGAGAGTAAGGGTTCTGCCAGCTGAAGAAAGGAAGTCAACTCACCTGGAATCCTGGACTTCTCAGGCTACGGTGGTTTCCACCGCTCTTTCACACGTTATGTAAAATGGACTGTATTCTGGGTGTGGAATTATCGAAAAGAAAAAGGCACTTTTAACGTTTCACGTTACTTGGGTTTTTATAAATTGCGATACGACCCGGAGTCGCTACTGCCAGCACACACTCCTCGGTGAGAATCGACTCACTCTCTCTGGCGGCTGGTCAGAAAAGTATAATACAACGAAAGCAAAAAGTGGGGAACGAATAATGATGTAGAAAATCTCAAATACTTCTGTTGAATGACTGAGTAATGAGTTTTGAGAATAAAGTAACGTAATATGTAATAATTAAATGCTTAAACTGAGAGAAAAAAAATTAACTAAACTAGGAAGAAACGAGGAGTGAACAAGTATTTGCAACTATTTTCTACAATAGCCTTTGTTCGTGTTTCAGCATTCATCCATCAGCGCACGATCCTAGTTTGGTACAAATACCGATAGCAAATAATACAGGTTCGTTGCCTGACTTGACGAACGTCGATTTTTCATCTCCAATCCACGCACCTCTTGATCAAGATCACGATAGTTCTCCCTATAGTTCTGTGAGTAAAGTTGATTCGAAAAAAAAGTTTTAGGAACTGAAGTGGTTGCGTTTGTTTTAGAGTCCTGTAACTACCAGCCCTTCTACACTTTCCCCCACAAGTATACACCCCGGCGTTAGACCCGCCGGTCGAGTTCCATTTTCGCCGGTTTTTCACACACATTCGGTGAGTTATTTTTTTTATTTCTCGTCTTATGTAGCTAGTGTGTGTATGTATGCTCGTATTGGTGTAGTGTATTATATTTTCCACGGTTTGTCACTGAACGTAGTGGTTTGTAGTAATAATAATAATAATAATATTGTCATTTATTCATATACGTTATTGGGAAATGAAAGTTTTTGGCCTTCTACTCCATTTCTATACAAAAATGTTACTTTCAGATACAAAATTGAGAAAATAGCCTTTCCGGAAGTACTACTTTCATATAATTCAATGTTAATGCTCCGTTCCTCCTTTTCCCTTCACTATCTACTGATGATCACTCTACAATGAATGAATATCTTGAATCATCCCCAACAAAGGGAACTGAGTCAGCGGTATACAATCTCATAACGTTCATAGACGTGCATGTATTTCTTACTTCCGGTATTCTCACAATATTTCAGTACACTACAGTTCATATGAAAGTAGTTGTTTCGAAAATATTTTTCATTCGTGTACTTAAATATTCATGTGAAAGTAGTCGTTTTGGCAGTTATATCTGAAAGTAAGCCGTTTTCACTCTATGAAATTTAGATTTATCAAAGGAAATATAATGTAATAATCGTCATATCCAGATGATTAAGATAACTGAAATCAGATGTAGGAGTATTTGCTTTTATTGGAATATGACGAAACTGATAACTGGAACGAAAAGGAACCTCCGTGGTTTGGTGTTAGTGTTCAGTTATGTGTGTGTGTTGAACTGCTTGATAAACCCTCAAATTATAGTTTTGCACGTCTTCAGTTTTTTGTTTTGCATGATATTTGTGATATTGTTGCAGAATCAATTAACAGTACCATTTAGCGCTAGATATCACCAGCACCAAGAAGATACAAATAAGGTTTGTTGTTTTACTTTCGTCATATTTAGAGTATTGAAGTATGTTGAATATCAATTTATGTGGACTGTATTTCCGGTACTGTACTACATTTGTTTCTAACGCAAGCTTAACGTAATCACAGCTTAACGCGTGATTGGGGGGGTTTGTTGATTCTTCTTCCGAATCTGCAGTTTGGCATTGGTTATGTATGAATCGTATCCAGTTCATTGCAACCCTCCCCAATCGTGTTTCGACAAGCTTGCCTAGTTGACTATAGCATACACTATAAACGACTGATTCCGATGATCTGTTTAAACATTATCAGCAGCAGTATCCCAAAACTATATGTTTCCCTATTGTAACGTCACCTTTAATTGTTCTACCTTCGACATTTCAGAACATCCAATTAGATAAGAATGTCATCAACATGGTAGATTCGTCAAATTTCCAACAGCTCCACGGCTGGTACCATCAAGGCCCTCCGACCTCGACCTCACCGACGGTAACTTGATTTCTTGATGTTATATTGACAATTCAAAATTCAATTTCATCGGTGCAGAGTAATTAGAAATATTTTTTTGGCTCAGTTACAGCAAACGGCCGACTACAGGAGTCCTAGGCCGAGCCCTCAGTCATCACCGAGCCCCGGGGGGCGTCATTCGGCACCTTGTAGCCCCGGAGCTCCGAGTCCTTTACCAAATGAGTTCCACATACCACAGTTTGGACAGTTATCAATGGTAAGTAAATCAGTCAAAATGGAGATTGCTATTTTTATGATTTACACAGAGCTGACTGGATTCAGAAAAGACATACTTTCGTTTTTCTCGCTACGTGATATTTCTCCATACATTCACATTATTGAGGGTAATCTAACGACTATTTTTCCATTATTCAATCGCAAGCAAGGACTGGTAAGTTATTTATCTTGTCTAATGTTCATATTTCGTTTGATGAGCGAGCAATGAAACTGAGGTGGATACAGGGGGGGTCGCACTTAATCATCAGCTTGCTCGTTATCGTTATACTAGTTTTAACTTGCACGTATTGTCAGGACTGGGCAAAGTTGGTGGCGAGCCTGATGGATTCGGGGTGCACCTGGAGCGCGCAGTTGCAGGTGACTAGATATAATTGAGAGCGAATGTTTGTTTCGTTTCTTACATTTTTTTAGCCGCCTACTTTGGTGATTTTGCTCTTCGTTGGGTGATGCGAGTAGATGTCAGACACATTTCAGTGGTATGAGGTTTGTTCTCTGGTTCATGGATTCAAGAACGTTTCGAAACGTTTTGAGTAAAAGTGTAGGTTATTCAAAAGCACAAAAATAAAACCAGTAAAATGGTGGTCTTTCACAAGTTGAAGACCCTGTAGGTTATTCAAAAGCACAAATAAAAAAACCAGTGAAATGGTGGTCTTTCACAAGTTGAAGACCCTGCCACGTCAATGTATTCCTGAATGTTATATAAACAGCATTGCAGAAGAAACTTTTCAATAGTGAAGTTTATTATACAAAAGGTAAATTTAGTGAATTTATCTCACTGATTATTGATTTATGACTGGGCAGGTTCAATAAACTTGCGGATCTCTTTACATGTGCATGCTTATCATAAGGTCTGTCAAATTTATTAACGTTTTCGTGAATCTCTAGTAAAACTTTATAAATATATAATGTTGGAAGTGGCATAATGCCGAGGTGAATAGAAAAAGGTCGACAGTGCTCCTTGTAACCTGCTTTGGCTATTATTTTCACTGCCTTTTTCTGGCATCTAAAAACACCAAGGTTGTTAAATTTCATAAATTTTCTACTTGTATTTTATTTGTGTTAATTCATTTTAGGTTTTTTTTGCTTAATATATTCGTTATTTTCAGCTATTATTTTTTAATTTCCATTTGTATTGATCAAGACATGTCAAGCCAAGTTACTTCACGACGTTTCGATTATTAGTATCCACAATCGTCTTCGGGTGATGACTGGACTAATTCCCCTGAGAGATGACTATTTATGGGTCATTCGAGTTCTTTCACTTATCCACCGGTGAAGCGTAGAGAGGAAAGAGGGGATACTTGGACCCAGTGTAAGCACTGGTTGTGGCGGCTTCTCTTCCTTGTTGCGAGGTCTTGCTGTCTTTTAGCCACCATCACTTTGAATTACCCATTCCGTTGAAGATCATTTTTGATGATGCCTAGTTTCTTCTCCAGACCTTTCATATTACAGAGCCCAAAAGCACGGTCTACTAGAGTTTTGATGATTCCTTTTTTAGTCGATTAATGGTGGTTGGATTCGTGGTTCAGATACTGTCCCGCGTGGGTGGGTTTTCAGTATACAGAATGGCAATTCGTTGTGGACTTCCTTCTCCATTATGAAAGTGATGGAAGGTCTTACGCTGTTGATGTGCTCCAGGAAGGCTTCTAGTTCATTATTCCCATGGTTCCATATTATGAAGGTGTCGTCAACGTATCTCAACCTAATGTAACATGTTGCTAATGACCCTTGCAGTTGATGCAAATTTTTCTTGAATTGAAAAAAAATCCCTTCTGGTGGCTCGCTCGGTCTGTCGGCTTGCTTACCCTTGCTTCCTAGGAGTCCAATCGGAGGTCCAAGGTGTGGATTGGTTGGCTTTGGCTCGGTCCTCTGCTGCCGGCTTGGCGTGGTGGCTCGGGTGGGTAATCGGACTAGACACACAAACCACTTACTTTATAGACACTCCACGTAATGTCGGAGATGCTTTTGTAGTTCGTTGTTACCACATGTAGAGGTCGCAGAAATAATTTGTCAAATTATGAGCATGCGTAGTTGACGCCAATGCTGTCAGCTGGCAACGATTTTCAACTCCCTCTATATTTTATAGTCGAAACTAAGCAAAAAATGGGAAACTTAAACGCAACAGCTCAACCACTGAAACTTTTCCTAGAGATCAATTGCCCTAACACCAAACTGATATTTTTTTGCACTCGACGCGCGTTTCGCTAACAAGGTTAGCATCTTCCGGAGAAGAAAATTGATAAAGTGTCAATTTTGTTAGAGTACACCCATTTTCTGAATTGTTCTAGATATTTTCCAGAATTTGGAAATTTGTTTAGCATTGCAGATGCTGAACACTTTGAAGTGCAGCATTTCCTACATGACATAGTTGTTCATTAAGAATAAAAAAAAAATTGATGTAACAATGGAATAACACTGGGATAAATATATTTATATGAGATACAAACTAACTGATCGGAGAACACCAGTAAAAATAATACATTTCAAATTCCTTTCAAAGGAAAAATGTCAACAAAAACTAATTCTTCTTCACAAAACCTTATCTTCTTTATTTTTATCACTGAAATCTTGTTGTTCTGTGATATATACTTTGCAGAGACCTCTACATGTGGTCACAACGAACTACAGAAGCGTCCCTGACCTTGATCTTTGCGTGAAACGTCTATAGAGTAGGTGGTTTGTGACTGCACATTTTCGCTGTACCGCGGAAGCATATCGAATCGCGCCCACCACATACGTTTCCTACTTTCAGCTCTGACGAGGTGTTGTACGTCATCGCCACACTATCGCGGATGCTATGGATAACGGTCGGGATTGCCAGAAAGTATCCAGGAAGTTTCATCATTCGCGGAAGGGAACTAATAAACGTATCGAATTTCCGGCATTCTTCTGAATATTTTCTAGCAAGAACGATATTATGTTCAATTTCAAATAAATGTATATGAAACAAAATACATTCAACTTATTTCCAAGCAATAATTATTAAAAGATAGGCATCTTCAGAAACAGGTAAACCTCTGAAATGTGTCTGACGTCCTGATATTTTTCGAGTGATATTTTTCAGTGAGAGTTCTAGTGCGTGGTTTCTCTTTGACAGTACTGGATGATTTATTTGCGATAAATTGCTAGGTACTTCCTATGATTTATTTATAACATGCATGTTATAATGATCCCAAACCGCCATGATGATTTCTTCCTGATACACTGATTTGGTTACTATTTTGCTGGGTTTATATTATTCAGTTGGCTACATTTATACCTTGCTGAGTAACTTCCTATTTGCAGTTTTGCGTTTATTGATTTCGTTAGTGAAAAAGTCATTCAACATGCAAGATTCTTGCTGGGTACCTTTTTTAAAGTGAGGTTAATGATATTTCATGAAAGTACTGAAATGTTCTTATATTCAATTTGACTCAATGTTAGAACATTCACAAAGAAGTTGATCAATGTAAAACTGTTGTATACATTTCGTAATATATAATTTTTCTGCTTTTTCACTTGAGGTTTTAAACACCTCTATAGTAGATTAGGTTTCTTTTTGATATTTGGCATGCTGCTTCTTTATCCTTTTCTGAGTACAAAATAGATTTTGAACGCAGCATGTTATGATTATGAATTTTTACCAATAAAATATCTGAACTCTCCAAAAACTTTTTGTAAATAATAGGATTCCGTTTGCATGGTATATTTACTACATCATTCTAGTAGAAAGAAAACATTGATAAAATTTTGTGAGAGTAAAGCTGACCACACAAACCTAGCGTACACCGGGAAAAATGATTTGTATTTCAACTAAATTTCAAATAAATAATAGTTCTAATCGGAAAATGTAAATAACCTTCTAACCGTTTAATCTTTCTCTTGAAGATGGTCATGTCAAGGTGTTGAAAATAACTGTTTGATATTGGGATAGAACTCTATTAATATTCAAGCTTCTAAGGAATAAAAATCCAGCAAACTGGTTTACACTTGGTATTCCGGCTTCAAATTAAAAAACCCCCTCTTTAACTTTTACCTTATTATATAGAGTTCCTGAAGAAGAGCCAATATAGTGTAACGTTACCTTACTCTTTCTCAATTCAGAGCAAGATAACGATACAGGTGCCACGACTAGCAGCGGGTGTTGCGGAGGCAAGAGCGTGGTTCTTGTCTTCTATTCCTTATAGAAGTTAATACTGGGTGCTGAAAAAGGTTACCAAAACCAAGTCCTTAAGTGGGCGCCATCTACAGTTTCGTATAGAAATATGGCACCCTTTTCAACATTCGTCACTGTAGATTAACGTTGCTACACAGGGATATGAAACATTTCCAGACTACCAGTAAAACAAAAACAAAAAAAACGGTGTAAAAATTTAATAAAAGAAATGTGTAAATGAATTCATTATAAAATGGGACTGAGTCTTGCCTAAAGGAACCAGATTGTCGGTGGTTCAGACTGAGTTTTTATTCGACAATGGCCTCGATAAGAATTTTTTACAAAGATAAGAACTTACCAGAGGGTTTAATGCATTAAACCTTACAAAATCACATGGAAATATTGTTCTTTCGAACCATCAATCGAACCCAAAACCAAGGACTGGTAATCTCCCACTCCGACTTTCCTAGTTTAGGCGATCCAGAATCCTGGCAGTCCCCGGT
>WOGR01010386.1:0-10942 GCA_015342045.1 Leptinotarsa lineolata
TCACATAATTAGTAATGAAAAATTGTAAAAATAATATTTTCCAAAAGAAACATTCAATTCCCCATATTATTCCTTGTGAGGTCCAGGGATAAGCAATTAGGTCGACTTTTTTTTCTTAAAAAATAAGCAAGATACGGAAAAATTCAAGAGACAAAAAATTTGTATTTCTAATTGCTCAATCCAAGAAAAAAATAATAAAAATTGCGTACATTTCTAAGTCAAAAATATTCGTTCAAATCCCGTTCGAGACGCCACTGGACTTAATAAAGTAAATCAAAGTCGGGCTCAATGTTATAAATACCATTGCCAAATCACAACGAAATTACTTAGTAATACTTCGTTGGTATGATCATATTGAATATACGGAGAAAAGATTACGCAAGCTCCCCTATAAATTGTATCAGCTCAGAAGTATAGAGAATAAAAAAATTATGCTCACTTTATATGGCCGAGTCCATTTTAGGGTATTGTTTAATGATATGGGAAGGAATATTCAAGTTATTCACATAATTTGGAAAAGATCCAAAAGTCACTCATAGAAATGATAATCAGAAAGAATAAACGCTATAATACTCAAAAACATTATATAGATAGATAGATAGATAGATAGATAGCACTTTATTTCCAACAGGCATTCACCCAATTACAGAAAATGTACAAAGGTGTATCTCTATTCTAACTTGGCTAAATACGTTGTTGAACAGCATATAATAATAATAATAATTAATTGTTTAGTGTTTGCTGGTAAAATAATAACAGAACTGTAAAACTTCATCTAAAGAAGGCAGCAAAACAAAAGGAGTAGTGTTAGGTCAGTTGACCGATTCTTCCGCACTCCCCTAAAAAAAAAATAATAGATAATGAACTATATATATGCGGCTTCTTTGAATTTCCTTGTGTTTGTGTTTCTCCTTGTGTATGATTTCGGCTTGGGACCACTCGATGTTATGTTGATGTGAAAACATAATTTGCTATTCCTGATTTGCTGGTTTCCCCTCGTTGTGTATATTTTTTGTGCTCGGCAATACGGAATTTCAATGTCCTCTTGGTTTCACCGATATAGGACTTTCCGCACTCAAAAGGTATCCGGTAAATGCAATTCTTGGAATCGCAGTCCGCGTTTGGTGGCCTGGTTTTCGTAAGGCTGCTACAGATAGTGTTTCCGGATCTGAAGCAGGTTCTGATGTTGTACTTGGACCCAATTCTCCTCATCCTTTCCGATAATCCTCTGATATAGGGAAATGCAAGTACTGGTTGTAATGGCTTCTCTTCCTTGCGAGGTTCTTGCTGTCTTTTAGCCAAAGTCTATTCCACCATCAGTTTGGAGTACCCATTCCGTTGAAGATCATTTTTGACTGTGCTAAATCTCCATTGTTATAAATACTTGGTTAGGAGCTGTTTGCAAATTGTAGCCATAATAGAAATATAATTTAAAGCATCCCACGTTTTTTTACAACAAAATTATTTTTTTTGTAAATAGATTTATTCTCATTTCAGACTTATTAAAAGTCATTAGTTACATCAATATATAGGACTTATTATCGATGTTGAACACAATCTAAAATTAGTATCGAATTATTTTTCATTTTTTAGTTGGTTGCTATTAAAGCGTGTTTTTTAGATTTTTTAAACTATTGTTTATCTGTATTATGAACAGTGTAAGCCTTCGTTTCAGAATATCAATAAAATGATACCGTTGTCTGTCGTCACGATTTTTTTACCAGAATATTTCATATGTGGAAAAAAATTACCAACACTCACTCGTCACTCAGATATTCATTTCTATGATACAAGGAATTTGCACAACATTGTTCCTCTAGTGAAAAAACTAAAGAAGAGCAAGTAAATAAGAATTTCTTACTTTACTTCCCAGTGAAATAAAAAAAACTACCATTTTCTCTTTTCAGGAAAAAAGTAAGAAACGTTCTAATTAAAATGAGTCTTTGTAATACAAGTGATTACATATTAACAATAAAAGACTCGCTTGAAGACTGCTAGTTTGTTTTCTTTCTCTCAATTTTAGTCCGTTTTATACATTACTTACATTTTATCTTTAAAATATGAGTCATTTTTTATTGATCAATTACTAGGTAATCTGACTTGTCCAAAACTGTTGTTTCATGGATGAAATAAATTCTATTCATCGATAGATTCATTGGTGCCATACATATTTTTTTACACAAGTCATAAGAAACCTGACCTAATTAATAAAAACAAAAATCTAAACTAGAACTTTTCAAACATCATATATTATGTTTAATCATCCAATGTCATAAAAATTATTTATAAAATATTCATGTAAAGAGTGAAACCATTTCTTTATTACGTATGTTTTTATTTTCAATCAAAAGTTATTTACGTTGAGACCTTTAACGGAGTCTGACAATTTATTAAGTATTTTTGGAGCAAAATAGTTCACATCTGTATGTGTCCTCAAACGATGGACACAATGTTAATATGATCATTGTATTACAGTGTCATAACATGTCTACAGTAACATAACCATGGAGATTAGTACATGATGAAAATTTATGCTTATGGGCGAATATTACGCATTGTATATGTATAAAGAAGGCAGTGTCAATATATTGAGGTTCACGAAAACTTCTTTTCACTCAGCTTCATAGCCAATATCATCCACAATTCTTTCTGTTTTTCTTTGTGAATCGAATATTCTAATCGCGGATGCTGCATGTCGATAAGGCATATCCAATTCTTGATTGAATGAATGAGAAATATGCTGTTAGGAGAACAGTTTTGGACACCACCTTGCATAAACGTCTCAAAAGGAAAGTCGGCTAAGAAGTTAGTATGATATTTTCAGTCAAGCTTTTCAGTTTTCATCCATACAGGGTGTTTCAAATTCGATCATCACCATTGGGATCTCGGAAACTATGAGAGATACGAAGATGGTTTAATTGGGGCAAAGTCGCGCATTTACCTGACTAACAATATGCCGTTGAGAAAGTTCTGAAATTCCGAGTTAATTCGGAGATATCCGAAAAAAAAGAGAAATTTTGGAAATTGGTCTGTATTTTTTCTGGCTTTATTTTTCGAAGGATTCGAAAATAAATTGCACTTCCACATTGCCACTTTTTTCCTGCTACATAATGGTGTTTATCATAAGTTATCATTTTTTTTTCGAAAAATTGGAGATATTGAAAAAATTAATTCTTATCATAATAGGCTTTGACTTTGATGTTTCTAAATTTTACTTTTAAATTAGACAAATGGTGTTTCTTTATTAAAGAGATTTTTTCCAAAATGTATAGGAAAGCTGCTGTTAAAATGCCAGGAGCTCTGAAAAGAGGTTTGCATGCAACCCGGGAAGCAGCTTTGCACATGTAACGAACAGCCGTTTTTTGAAGAACAAAAATCATATTATATAACTCTGGAACAGACTTCCCAGAAGGCAATTCCGTATCCAGTATGGGAATCCATGAGAGCAAAATATGCTGTTCTTGAATGGGCAAAGCCTAATTCTGTTGAGATGACTCTCAGCGCATAGCAGCCTGAGGCTAGCTTTTTGCTTAGGTTTATTGTATGGTCCTTGAACTTCAATTTATCATCTATATTCAGCCCAAGAAATTTATAAGTATGTATACTTTCTAAGATTTCGATACCAAGGCAGATCTCAGGATAGGTGCAGCGAATAGTGAGAATGCTGGTTTTGTTGATGTTGAAGGATATCTTATTACAGTCACATCATTCTTTTATTTTTTTTGATGTCTTCCGAGATGATCTCATGCAGAATGGCATTATCATTGTTGTGCCATAATAAGGTGATGTCGTCAGCAAACTAAGTCATTTATATAGATGTCACACGTACAGTAATTACTATGTCCCAGAGGGCAACCATTGTAGTTTATATCTAGTCGTGGAGATGCGAGAGTACTTTTTAAAAATTGATTTCCTTTTATTAGCCTTCATCTGTTCGGTGACTACTGGGTACTGTCTTCTTTAGGTCCCGTATCGGAGCGAACATGAAAAACTCTTAGGTACGCGAAAGAAGTCCTTATACAGTGTGAGAAATTCAAATATAGACTATATAATTAACTCATATTAATGAAAAGTAGACGGACAGTAATATATGAAAGCAAAGTAAAATACTTTTGCAAACATGAAGCACCAAAAATTAAACAGCAATTTGTTGAAGCCAGCTGATGGGACTTTGTTTTTGACTTATTTTTAATATTTCTGATAGACGTCATATCTGGATGATGAACTTCTCCGTATTTCTTGCCGGATGGAGCGTTTATTTGAATTTTGTACATTATGCAGCAATTTATTAATGTCTGAAAGGTTCCCGGTTCAAAAAATAACGAGTAAATGTCAACATGGCAAATGGTTGAAAGATCAGTGCATATGTTTGTTCGACTTTTCTCCAGAAATTAATGTCAAATCTGAAATTATTACATAATATTGTATTACTTTATTTACAGTTGTTATCGATTCTGGTCCAAGGTATGAAGTGGCGTATCCAAGTGGAATTTCCCATTTTCTGGAAAAGTTAGCATTCAATGTGAGTGAGATTTTTTATTTTAATTAACATATTTCATATTCAGCCAATGATTATTCTAAGACATTTTGTTAAAAATTAACTAAATCCACAATTCCGTATGATGGTAATTTTCAGAGGAAAACACCTATCATTATTTTTGATATACATACATAATACTCAGAAGTATATTTTGACAGTGTTTAATAAAACAAGTACTGAAACAACTGAATATTGATGAAGTTTCCGGTCATGACTGAATACTCTTCAACTTGTCCTATGAAAAATAATTTTCCTTCCTATTGGAAAAACACGTGAGTTTGACTCATACATAAGGGCATAATTGATCTTCTAAATAACTACAAATCAGTTGCTTCACTGTAATCGACATCAAGAATATGTTTGAGATAAATCAGCAACCATCAGTGTGGTTTTCGCAAGGTGAAGACCAACATTCTCTCATCCATTAGATATTCCTAATTAATCCATAATTTGTGAAATACCTGTCTCACATGTTACTAAAATGTTCTTAGAAATTACATTTGTTCCAGTCCTTCTTCTGCTATATATTAACGACTCATTGGAAAAGATAAAAAATATAATACATCATATCATCTGACAATGCACATCTTTGCCACAAGAAGTTTTACATCTTAACCTTCCAATACTTGTGTGCTTAAATGTTCGACATTACTGCTCGCTTTGGGTCTCACAGACCCGTTCCTATTTGTTGAAAAAGTTGAGGTGACATGCAAATTGAGCATCGTGTTA
The DNA here is from genome assembly GCA_015342045.1 of Leptinotarsa lineolata. Classification (NCBI taxonomy): domain Eukaryota; kingdom Metazoa; phylum Arthropoda; class Insecta; order Coleoptera; family Chrysomelidae; genus Leptinotarsa; species Leptinotarsa lineolata. Next base: position 5,270 of record WOGR01010386.1, read on the forward strand.
TAATTGTGTCAAAATCCGGGTGATCAGTCACTGCTGAAATATCAATGTATGTATCACTGATGATGTCTGCCACAGCAACAGATGAAACTTTTGATACAAGTTCCATTCGATCATGGTCTACCAGCCCAGATTCAATTCTTTTCAATAATGTTACTTGTTTTTATGTGAAAAAAAGTCAAAATATACACCATTTTGAAAATTAAAGCCTCGAAATTATTTCTTAAAAAATAACGAAAAAACACATTTTTGACTAAAAGAACTGAATTTGATATGAGTTCATAGTAATCAGATCTCACCTAAACAATTGGAATACAGCATTTGAACAAGTGTAATTCGTTTTCTCACTCCAGTTGTGTTGCTTGAGGTATTTGAGGTATTTGCTCCAGTTTCCTACAGGAATTTGATTTTCTTACCGTCTATGTCCGTGAAAATGTCTGCTCGTCGCTTCGACGGTGAGAAGCACAACATTATTCAAGTGAAAACTGAAAACATTGACTCAACTATTCGTTTAATAGAACTGCAATAGTCCAGACAAAGTTCACACTAGCTGAGTTGAAGACTGGTTTAGCTGAAATTGTTATTATATAAGTAGATACATTTTAAAAGGTATGTGAGAAAACTACACTTACATAAAAAGTTAAACTTTTATTATCACGGCGTTTACAAAAATATATGCTAATAGTTGGCAACCTTACTCATCGTAATCTGTTTCAATGTCAGACAGCTCTGATTCACCCCAACTGATATCTTTACAACATTTATTATGAATTTTTCCACCTCACGCATAATGTGCTTTCTTTCAATATATTCTCCTTCAATATTGTCTACGTATTTTGCAAATGTGTTTCCAGTTTTGAGTTGTTACTTCTTGAAATTGTTCGTCTGTTAGATTCCACACATCAGCTAGTTTGAATGAGACATTACAACCATAAGATCAACCTGAACATTGGCATTATCCATAACTAAAACGTATTTTTTGGAGCATTAAGGATAAATTCAACTTTTAACCGTGAGATCATTTCGTCATGGTAGTTGTCTGTTTTACTTCCCGATGTAAATATGTTCAACGCATTAGGTACGGATCCTGATGCACCTTCAGCATATGAGATGATAAGATGTTTTCCTTTGGGCACTGAAGATTTTGAACATTTAAATTTTGCCATCATTCCAAGTCTTTGGTACCGTATGGGAACTGTGGATGTAGGTTTCATCGCAATATATCAATATTCATCCTCTCTTCTAGCTTTTAATTTTTGTGAATTTAGTGCATTTAGATTCAATGTCAAATTTCTCAATTAACACTTGTCTTCTACTTTTCTCCATCTGAATCCCATTTTTTTACTAATTATCTAGAAGTATCAATCTTGTCTGTTAAAATCAATTCCTTCTTCATTTTTCAAATATTCTAGGAGTGAATGATTTTTCTGATTATTTCTTCCTCAAATTCATGAACTGATTCCTTGGAAGTTGGGGGTTTGTTTATGGATTTCCTTGCTTATTTAAAGGTAGCAACAGATGACTTGTTATAAGCTTCAGTACTAATGCTTTTCACAGCTTTAGCTACTCTCTTCTGCATATTGCTTAGAGGAATTGTTAGAGCTTGTCGATGTATCTCAGTTTGCATAAACTAATATACAATTTAAATAAATTCACGATCTTGATTGTGAATTACTTTCTTAGAACTGTTCATGTTTGTAGACTGGTATTTATAACAAGAGAATAAACAAATCATCGGCTTAAGCCGATGCAGATCTGCTGCAGATCTGATTCACTTATGGTAAGAAAATCCAGCAGACTCTCCATCAGAAGCGACCACAGTAGGGGGATAGTACTCCACTTGAGGTCAGCTCCTGGTGTCCCTGAACCTATAGCCCCGTCTTGAAGAGTTCGTAGTTGTAGTTATGTTTACAATGGTTATGGTCGATTCTATGCCTTTTTCAGCAGCTGATCTTAGATTAAAATTAAATGAAAGTAAAACCCAGAACTCAATTTTCTCCTCAAATCCACTCTATCAGAAAGTACAAAATGTATATTTTTCTTGGTATAATCATCGACGATCGGTTAAACTGGTTCATCCACGTTAATTATGTACTTCGCATACTCTCGTAAAGTTTTATTTGTTCTAAGACAACTTAAACCAGTAACCAATCTAAACGTATTGAAACTATCTTACTTCTCTTTATTTCATTCTATACTATCATATGGTATTCTACTTTGGGGTATCTCGAGTAATGCAATAATGGTATTTCGATATCAAAAAAAAGCCATTCGTATTTTAACAAATATAGGATACATAGATCACTGTCATCAACACTTCATTCAGCTTGGTGTCATGCCGGTGCCTTCATTATACATGTACATCTTTTTGTTAGAGATACATAAAAACATAAACAAATTTAAGAAACACTTCGATATACATCAGTATAACACAAGATCTGCAGATATGTTGAATCCCCAACGGTACAGATTAGTTGTTAGCAAAAAAAAATTCGCTAAACCTAAATTTGTATAATATTCTCGATAAATCAGTGAAACCATTGGAATTTAACAAATCCAAAACAGTCATCAAAAAGTTTCTTCTCGAGAAATGTTTCTACAATATAATGGAATATTTGAACCAAGCAAGTTCATTAAAACACACATAATATATTATCTTTTAGCATCGAATGATTATTTGGCCAATAATTATTTTCAAATAATAATTTTTATTGTGTTATTTATGTGTAATCCTTTTATGTGTTAATTATTTTTGCAATATTTGTATTATGTACTGTGATCTGCCATAAATGTATTCATACGTAACATGGTTGAATAAAACTCTTCTCTACTCTATAGATTCGGATAGTGAATTGTCAAATGCTCCTACAATATATCGATAAATACGGCCACCGCAATCTTTTTTGTGTTGAAGGATTGAGTGATTTTCTTTACGAGGTAATGTAATGCTGAATTTGTTGATTTGCCAGTTTGATATACATTGTGGTGATTATTCAGGGGATGAATATAAAGCAAACCTCCTGATATGTCTGTCCAGTTCCCTCTCAAACCCTGTCAATAGAACATATGTAAGACTAATTGGTCGTGCCAAGTTGGGGTACTGGTCTTTGCAGCCCCATTTAGATGTATATACCGTTAAATTCTCCTTGTGAGATCGACAATAATTGATCACACTGTACAATTTAATTCAACTTTATTCCACTACTACACTGTTGATACAACACAAAAAACTCTAACTGAACTCCAGACTAATACTCAAATGTCTATCGCCTTATTACCTCACTTCGTACCGCACTTTCAACTAGACTCGACTCCTCCACGTATTGGTAATGCCCGATATCCCTTTGGAAGTCTTCGGAAGCCTACGGGATTATTTTCGAAGCGACGCAACACCTAGTAGGATCGAGAACTTTCGTTCTCGATCCTACTAGGTGTTGCGAAAGTGGAGTTGAGCGTGATCTTCGTCACGTCACATAAATACCCCCACAAAACTTTCTCCAGGACTGCCGTTTTGCCCTTCAGATTTATTTGTTGCAAATTGTTGGAGTAGTTCTGTCACCTGACTCTTTAGGTTGAATGAATAATCGTTGGAACTTCTTTTCTGAGCTTTTAAAGGATTTTATTCCACGAAGAAGAGTCGTTTGGTTCTCAATGGGCAGTTCTCGTGATAGGAAGAGATCATTGCTTCGTGAAATTGTTCCGCTACTGCATCTATCCCATCACAATTGTTAATTTTAGTGAATCCGTTTTGAAAGTGCGATTGGAGGGAATTTTCATGATCACTCCAATCAGTAGCTTTGGTGTCACGATATTCCGCTACTGGTTTCGGATCTGTTTCGATATTAAATCGAATGTCTATCGTTTGAACAAGAAATGTTCAGAAGATACAGTCCAGTACCGTATCTCATTGCTTAGATAGTATGAGCAATGAGATACGTAACAAAAATTGGTTCGGATCCCGTGATAATTACATATAGCCCTTCTTCTAGTATATAATTAGAGAATAACTAACCACTGCTGTTTATATTTGTGCTGCCCCACGATTAAGTGTGAATTTGCGTCACATCCCATTATGATAAGAAATTTGGCGATTATGTTTGTCTGACTCTTCTTGTTCGAAATTAGTTGGATGGCTACCTCATCTTAGTTCCAGACGCCTGTAAGCAAAAAATATTTGACTTTTTTCCTGATGACGAAATGCTTAGGGTTCCACACCAGGGCAAGCTATTACCTCACCAGGAATATTTCTCAGTCTGGTTACTCGACCTGTATTTCTTGTTCAGGGTTCCTGCAGGAAAGCAAGATCAATTGATTCGTCCTTTAACTTTTTTGGAGGACTAAAGCGGTGTTGGAATGTTGCAAGTTTGCTTGTAAACACTTGAAATCAACAAACTGCTACGACAAACTAATCACTCCACCACCTTAGGAGAGGAAAGATGGAAGATTATTTACAACACCTTTATCTACCACCCCCAAGGTCGAGGAATAGTTCAGCTCAGATGGCGAGCTGAAGACACCTCATGTCAGTTAGGTGCAAGCTGGGTTTGAAGATCGTTTCAACGAGATGAATTCCGTCGAAGAGTCAAGTCCAGTTTGTTCCCAGTTTTTTTGACATCACGTTATCCGGTTTCGTCTTTTAAGAACCAGATGGCCTTGGGATGGGTACGTGCCAGTGGTTTTCTGTTCGTTCGCCTGGAGGTTTGGTCACTCTCGTCTCCGTAGGAGGATTACCACGCGATCCCGTTTTATCAGCTCTATTGGATTCCTGAGAGGACTCGATTGAGCAGTTATCTGCTGGAGGAGGACCCGGATTTTAGGGCAGAAGAATCTGCCAAAACCAAAATGTGGTCTGAAAACCTCCTTTCCAGTATGGCCATGTCGACTAAGGTCCAGTTATCTGCTGGAGAAGGACCCGGATTTTAGGGCAGAAGAATCTGCCAAAACCAAAATGTGGTCTGAAAACCTTTCCAGTATGGCCATGTCGACTAAGGTCCATGTCTGACCAGGGCCTGATTCTTTTGTGAAGAATAATCCACTCCACGGTTGACAGACCATGGTTCATTTTCCTTAATCGTACTCAACAGAGGTATCTGGCTAGAAAATTGGTCTCCTGTGACGCATTTCAGGGAAGCACTCTCCCATTGCTGCAGGGTACTATTATATATTCTTTAAAGGTACTAGCTATACTGTATGTGATAATAAATACAGTTTAATAAACACATTATTCAATCAAAGTTAGAAAACATGAAATATGATTTATATTAATGATAACATTAAATTGCTCAATTATCGAGTATCAAGTTATTATTTATAATTGTGTAATACTGTCTCTTGAATAATATACTATCGAGCAGAGATTAACTACGATAAAATGAACTGCAGGCTTTTGAGTTCAGAGTATACCAAAAAAACTTTCTGTTGTATTGGAAAAGTGTTTTTTTGGATTCATTCCACACAAGAGGATCCAGTTCTACTTTCAGTTCTGATTATTAGTGATGGGACCATTCGAATTAAAAATAATGAGTCATTATTGCAATCACTCGAGATATCTCGAGATGTCAAATGAAATCATTCGAATGATTCAGATCATTCGAATGATTCAGATCATTCGAATGTTGTATGTATTGAATTAAATTAGTAGTGAGTGAAATAGTCGAAAACAGTATTCGTCTTGCA
>WOGR01010387.1:0-10942 GCA_015342045.1 Leptinotarsa lineolata
ACACCTCCCCGACTTACAACGCTCCCATCACAGTTCTAACATCACCTCAAATCAGATAACCCAAAAAGCCGACCACAGCCATGAACTAGGACACCCAAAAGGCACAAGAGTAAAAACAATTATCAAGAACCAAGAAAAAAAAAAGAAAACTAAACATATAAACCGTAACCCTAAAGAGGCATAAGCCTATAACAGGGCCCCTATTATATATTATACATTGTATTATAAAATTGTAAACAATCAAAATTGAATAAACACTGTCAAGCGATTCAAAAACAAAAACCTATTTTTCTGCTTCTTCTTATCTATCAAAATATGACGGAACGCAAATTAAATCAAAACAATTTGCATGTTAACATGATAACAGATGACAGCAGGTGTAGTAGATTCGACAATTGCGATAGAACATAAGTATAGTCCAACAGAGTGAATACATCAGGGTTTGTATGCATCTCTGCAAAAACCAAGCATATTCACGAAATCGAATCTCTTTGACACTCTATATGTATTATATTATCCATTATTAGATGGGAAAAGGCCATTCGTAACAGAAAGGTCAAAAAGGAAACTCGTATGTGGAAAAATATGAATTTCACGAAAATGTCGGCTAGAGTTTCACCTCGATTGACAATGACTAACGACCATGTCTAAATTAAAAGTCCACACCGTACAGATAAGCTCTAACGTGACTCTAATCCCTTTCATGCGAGCTCCAAACAAAAACGGAAGAATTATGGCGTTTTGCATGACAAGATAATGTATAATTGAAGTAATTCCATCAGCCGAAGCCACCTAAGGGACCATAAACAAGCACCGAGAGCTAAAAAGTTCATTCGTTGCAAAAAACGCCCGCATAATGTTAGCGAAGGTCACACATCAACAAAGGGATGTTATTTATAGGTGAACCCCGAGTTCGTTTCATTATGGATGTTCGGAAGGATGATTTTAGTTTGCCATACCCATACCCATTTCAAAATGGGCAAGTGTTTTGTTGTGTAAAACAAAATCAACGCAATTATAACTTGATAATATCGTATCCATCTGAGTAGCTTTCCAAATACCACATTATGAGTGAGCTATCCTTAGAAGATAGACATATGCCATTGTGAACTGTTTTGTAGACCTATGAAAAAACATTACGAAATGAACTGTTTAAATATACCTGCTTTCCTGCACTGCTGTCACACTGTCATCCTGATTTTGTACGCATAACATTGTCATATTTACAGAAAACATTATATATAATTTAACATATAAAGCTTCCTTTTGAATCACTCCAGCAACTGTTGAGTTTATCGTATTCAGGCAGACAAATAGCGAACTTTTCTTCATTATATGTGGTTATTCACACAACAATCAAACGAATTTCGATATTTTTGACATTTGTTGTGTAATTTCAATAGCTTCATCCTTCGTGTATTTGAAATGAACTCATTACTTACCGCTCACTCCATCATATCTTTGTATTTTGATCTAATCTGGTTACTGCTCTAAATATCCCTATAACGTAATTTAACGTCACTTCACGGTAGAGACCTAATCAAATAATCGTACTGACTGTCACTGATCCTTTGTCATTGGATTAACTGCCCTGTATATATACGAGGAGCAGCTAATAAGCGATTCATGTGCTGTAACAATGTCCTTTGTTAATTATGTAACTATCTATTGGGCATTACGCCATATCTGTGTTCTGGCAATCATCAAGGTATGCTTCGATTAGCAAGAGTCGTCGTTGCTGATAAATTAGGAAAATTGCGAAACTCACGTCTGCCGATATTATTTTTGTATAAGAGCAATTTGGTTACAAAAGCAGCAATGACATTTTTTGCTTTAATCAAATTCAAGTCGTCACCTTGAAGTTGGAGATTGACATCATTGAATAATTTATACAGGTCTGTCAAGTATTCTTTGAAGTGATGAGGTTGTCGTGCAATTCTTTGTCTTTGTTTTCCAAGAACTGTATTACAGAGTCAAATAGATTGTAAAATCGAGTCAGTCAGTTGATAACCAACGCTCTTATGTGTAAAATAGCAATTGGTTGAAATCTTCATCATTAGCAACTAAAGCTGATTAAATAATCTGTCATTTAAAGAGCTGTTTCGGATTTTAGCGACTGCTTTGATGATATATTGTAGTGATTGAAAAAGGCGCTCACTCAACCAACCAAATGTTGCTCGGAGTCCGTCGTCGTTTTGCTTAGAAGCCGCTGAAAAAAGTTTTGACACAATTGGCTGAGCTGAGTGTTTCTTTTCCAGCTCTTGAAAATAAGTCACACTCTTGTCTTTTTTATCTGAATGCATTTTATTCAAATGATCTTGTAGCCTTGAGGATTTCATCGCTTCATTCGAAAATGTTTTTTGACAAAGAAGGCACATAGGCGAAGATGGATTTGTGGGATATCCAATAAATCCATATTTTATATATTCCGCGCTATACTGCCGTTTCTTGTTTTTTGCTCCCAACACAATTTTGTCTTCAAAAATACCGAAGTAAAGAATCGAGTATTAAAAACTAAAGACACCACTCACAGTATTCACCACTGCATGTACAGCACCTTACCTAGCTAGTCGCTATCTAAATCCACTTGTTTTCGTAATATCGTCGAATGACATTACTGGCTGGCATAGACATCAAGGTTTATTTATATTTTGAACTCCAAGAAACGACTTCTTTTATATTTGATAGAACATATATAAATATCTTTGTGTTTTTACGACAGTAAATATTATTATTAGGATTATCTCAAAATGCACACCGTTGATCTGGCGTCACTGAGCAAAATGAGCCTAGGCATTGCCAGAGGTTTGGCCCACTTGCACTCGGACATAGGAAAACCTGCAGTTGTGCACAGGGACATCAATACCAGAAACATTTTGGTTAGGGCGGATCTCTCGTGCTGCATCTGCGATCTAGGTTTGGCAGTGGCACCGAGAATTTCTGAGAACAAAGCCATCAGCGAAGCAGGTAAGTAAATCAAATGCAACACACGATAAAATCCTTCGCTTATGAACTTTTTCATTTGTCAGATGATTCAAATGATGAGCTAATACATGTATCTGATCATGTGTAGTTTCCTAGAAAAAGTAACTGCTTGCACTCCTGTTAATCGTTTGCGTTAAATTTGTTAATATTTTTGCCTTACAGTAACTACTTCAAAATATTTCCTATACGTCATTTCAAAAGTCCTTAACTTTTTATTCTTTATAAATCTTTGTCAGCTGTTTACCAAAAAAACCAAGAATAAATTGATAGATGCATCATTATATGATTTGTTTTTCAAATAAGTTTCATAAGATTTTGTTGGCTTCGTTTTCAGTTCACATTCACGGCGTATTTCTGTGTATTCATTAGTTATTTAAATACCCATAAGTTACGTTTCAGCACGAAGTTTTTCACTTCACACGTTTCTTCAGGTACCCTGCGATACATGGCACCCGAGGTACTTGAAGGTGCAGTCAATCTTCGTGATTGCGAAAGCGCCCTCAAGCAGATAGATGTCTATGCTCTGGGTCTTGTCTTATGGGAACTCGGTAGCAGATGTACCGACATGCAAAACGCCGAACCAAGCGAGTATGCTCCTCCATTTTTCAAGGTAATCATACGAAGAGTTTGTAACACTCAATTTCAGACATTTCTGTCTTTAACATTCAGGAGGCTGGTGAGAATCCATCCCTGGAGCAAATGCAGTCCCTCGTGAGCAGGAAGAAAGTGAGACCTCTTTGGCCTGTGTCCTGGAAAGACACTACGGCCGCTAGGATGCTGTGCGAAACCGCTGAAGACTGTTGGGATCAGGTATATCTCTAACAAGAAAAAAATACTTTCAATGGCTTGAAATTCTTCATTTGTAGGATGCTGAAGCTCGTCTGACCGCCCTCTGTGTCGCGGAACGCTTAACAGAACTCCCTACGCTAAAGGGGCGTGTCTTGCACCCCCACCACCCGCCTGCTAGTCCCACCCCTCTGATTAATAACAACCACCTGCATGATCACCAATTCGACGTCTCCGTCAACACCATAGAGACGCTTCTATCCCCTTCGGAGGAGAACTGCAAAAACTCGAATCAGTTGGCGGTGTGCGTTACCCCGTTACAGCCTTACCAAGGTGAGTTTCCATTTCTACATAGGTTATGTTTGAAATTCACGAAAAATGTGGGAGAAAGTGGGGTTTCATTTTTCTTCAACAAACCCATTCTACTTCTTAGTTTTAGTGGACTTCAATTGTTAGGGTTAGGTATTGAAGTTCCTCAATTGTTTTTGTGTATTAGTTCAAATGATCTAGTCTGTTATTGATCCCAAGAAATACCCTTACAGAAATATATAAAAATAATTGACAGCGAATGTTCATTTTTTTAAATTTCTGAGCAAATTTAGTAATTTACCTTCCATATTTGAATTGACTTGAGGCTGGACTATGTTTTCAACTAAGCGACACCAGTTTCCTTCTTCTCCATTTTATTTGGGCTCAAAATCCAGATTCTCAACCCAGCCTCGACAATTGTTGCCGTCTTTTACAACTGACGAACCCATCACTGACTTTCTATTTCCCCCAAAGGTAGGAACCCTTGCCTAGAACGCAACCTCATGTCCGGCTCTAGCGACAGCCTTCTCATCGACAAATCCTCGAAGCACTGCAGCGGCTTGGAATCTCAGAACCTCATTCCGAACGAGTTCCTACACTTCCAGATCAATCACCGAGCTGCCCCAATCCCGTACGTCCAGAACGCCGTGCACGGGGGTACCCCGAAGCAGCAAAACACCTGCTACAGAACGGTAAACAAAACAAAATTCAAGTGGAACGGCCTTAAGAACTTCCTAAGCAGCAAGAGGAACTCGAGCTCAATGGGCGGTTGCAAAGACACACAGGTCAAGCTGAATACGAAGGTGCAGAACGGCGTTACGACTTCGTTGTTGCGCGACCATCAGGGGGAGATGACGCGGCCTTCTTCGCTGCCTCTGAAGACAGACGAGGCGCAGGTGCAGAACAATTGCGGCGTTTCGCAAATCGCAAGGCGTGATAACAGTTTGTCGCGGCAGAGGTCACTAGAGCAGTTTAACGAGGTAAGAAGTTTAGTTGAACGCGTTTTGATATTGGTGGCGCTGGTTATAGGACCTGCTAGTAGCCCAAGTTCTCCTTCCCATCTACTTGGGCTTAGCAATTGTATACTTCATCCAGCTTCAGATAAATTAAGTTTCAATACAATAATAATACAATCAACTCCAGTAATGATGAAATATCAGTAAAAACAGAATTTTTTTTTATATTGCTACCTCCTGATTAACAATGATAATTAAAATAGTCGGTTACTTGAATTTTGACAAGTGAAGCTTTTTTTTTGTGAAAAATTGTAACCAAGTTCTGCAATGTGATAAAAGTCAAAAATTTCCCCCTTACAAACAACTAACTCTTGTATTTTTTATATTTGGCTTACCTTGCAGGTAATTTTTGATGGTTCCATCTGTATTATTATCTCCATCAAAGAAAGAATAATGGCATTTTGTTAGAAAATCTTAACAGTCTAGAATGTTGTCACCAATTTACATACCTTAATAACTCCCAGTTGATTTGAAAAATTTCTCTCGTCAACAGGTATTCTCGTCGACCAGCGACCTCTCGAGACTGAAGGACCCTTCTCAGAGGGTAAAAACGCCTGGCGACGTACCGCCCTCTGTGAGGCGTACAAGAGGCAAGGCAGCGACTGATTCAGCTACGAGATTCTCACTTTACGATGACAGGATGATGTGCCGTGGTCAGTGGGGCAGTGCCCCAGATCTGGAACCTTCTACGGCGCCCCTCCAGCCATTGCGACTCAACGAATCGCAGGACAGGGAGAGCGTGAGTAGTTTTTAGGCGTTAGGGTAGTACGAAATGGTGATGATATAAATGACAGGAAGGAAATCGATGAATGGGGATTAACTCATAGAATTTTTTATTTTAATTTTAATATTTTGTTTTATACTGACACCACAAAAACTGGTTTTTCATAGACATCAATTGCGAAGCTGAGGTTTTAATCAATGGAAAAAGCCATTCTTCTTCTTCATTTTCAGCTTTGGGACTCGATATGAGTCATTAGCCCTGATTCAAGACAGTTTTTGTATTGTAGAGGATCTCCAAAAATCTTAGTGCCAAGACTGGCCCGAGATTTCGGCGCCGCGGGCCAAAAATGAATTTGGTGCCATCCGAGAATTTTCTGAATGTCTCATGTTTTCATAACAGAAATCCAAGAAAATCAAATAAACGTAATGAAATACCCTGTGAAAAGCACTGTAAAATTATGTATCAAAAAATGTGTCCATACCCAGTGAACTCTTCAAAAGAGTGGTATCACTCTGACTATATAAAATACTCTATGTATTAAAAATCTTTTAAGACTGAAAAATGGATTTATTTTATTTTTGAAGATTAATTATAATGACCCTCTGGAATGTGGAAATTGAACCATGATCTGTCAACCTTGTATTGGATTATTCTTCACAAGGAAATTTTAGGCCCTGGTCAAATGTGGATCTGTTGACAATGCATTGATGACAGTGCTGGAGAAAGTACGGGGTTCAAATCATACTTTGATTTTGTGCAGGTTCTGTTTCGAAATATGGGTATCTTCCTAGCAAACAGCTACTCAACCGAAACACTCTAAGGAATCGAATAGAACTGACAAAACTGGAGCGAGGGGGTGGGAGGAACCTCACTACCCAAACACTGGAGGAGTAAACCACCTCCACGTATCTATAAATTCCAGCAAGTATAAGGCTGGGAAACCATCTGGTTGTCAGGAGATGAAGACTAGTAATATTTCGTCGGGAAACCTGAGAAAAAGTGGACTTTGCAAGTAACCAAGAAACCAGCTTGCTTCTCAGTGACGAAAGTGTTTTCACGTCGCTACCTGAACCAATCCATCTCTCGTCTAAGATCGCAGATAAATGAATTTGGTTAGGACACTGTCAAATTTAAGTAACATCCTTGGAAAAGTCCAAGTATGAAGGTAAAAAAATATTACTTTGGTCTCCTTGAATTTTGCAGCGCCATCAGGCGGCAATGATCTCGAATAATGCTGTTCCCTTTTTTCTTTGTTTTGGGTTCAGTGGACAGGTGGTTTACCCATTTCCATGAAGCGGAATTTTATGGAAATGGGAAACTAATTTTTATTTGAAGTTGTTATGTTACTTTAAATCTTGAGTCTTTTCAGATTGAACATAAACAGTTTATAATAGAAGTAGAACGTCAGCTTCCTTTTGTTGTTTGTTCAATCCTTAATTGAACTCAAAAAATTTCCTTCTTGTCTGCTGAAGATTTTCCACTGCGAGGAAAATATTTATGAATAGATTTAATTGATAGTACCTGTACAGTTATTTACAATATTTTTCAATTGTATTGGCAAGTGCAATTTATTCCACGAGTAACTTACTTGTTACACGGTACTAGTAGTAAAAATCTGGAAGGTTTTTCATTTCCACTGTTTGTTTTTTTTAACAAAATGAAGTTTGTGCTCCAGTCTTAGGTTAGTTCAAGAAAATGTTAAGAACTTGTTTTGAATTCGCCAAGAATATTATTTATGAAATGAAAAACAGTTTATTATAACATGAACTCATTTTTATTTATTTTTGGCACCCAGTGACATGCGCCTTAAACGAATGTAACCTCATTTAGCTAAAAATAAAGGTATTTATTATTGAATAGACTTAAACGGCGTGCTCAAAGAAGCATGGATAAAATCTAACTTTAACCAAAGAATGTCTCCAAAATCATTAGTGAATGATGCTTTTTGGAGTTCAGTGTCTATTTTTGACTTTCAAATTTTTTTTTTAATTCGCAAACGTTTTTTTTAATACAGAACTAATTTTTATATCTACAAATTAAATGAATGTCATTATATTTATTTTAATAAGTTTAGCGTAGCACCAAGAAATACTCTTTGAAAGGTTTTTATTTGATTTTTCTTTCAAAAAAAAATACAAAATCATATGTAATTTTTGGAAAAAGTACTTTAAGTTTTGGCTGTGTCAATTTTGAAATGTTTCATTCCCAGAAATTGTGTTCCAATTAGGTGTCTTTTTTGTACATATATGCGAAGAAATATCTTGCAATTGAATATTTAATATTAAATACACTTACTATGTAATTCAAAAACAGTTAGTGTTGATAATAAAAATGAAAAGTTCCTGTTTTGAGTCATTTCATTTTTTCCAGAACAAGGTTTTAGTGAGTATGCCCCAAGGATCAGTCCTTGGCCCCTTTTCGTTTGGCATTTACACAAATAGAAAATGAACGAACAAAGTATGACTCTTTGAAATAAATTACTGTTTGCTGTTGAATGCTTCATATTTCCTTATGTCGTCCATGCTGACGGTTTGCTTGACGTTTTGTAAAGAATTCAAAATGTCTGACGGTCGTACAGTCCTCACTCTAACCGAACCCGGAGGTAGGTCACCCAATTCTCGACACACAATGTTTTCCAAATTGAAATTATCCGTGTCGGTAACGGGTTCGTAAGAATTGTCAGCGTACATCTTCCAGATTATTGAGTCTTGAAGTTCTAGGATGGGGATATTCAAGGCCTGTGAACAGAGTAATGATGATTACATCTTTTTCCCAAGAAAACTATAATATAAGTAAGTACAAGCAAAATGAGATGTAGACAGTCTAATAATGAAAAAAGCGTCAATTACCAACATTGTATAGGGTAGGGTGGTCGACAGTGGATCACCAATTTTTCAAACCTATATATCTCGGCAAATAATACATGAAGTTTATTGAAATTTTGGACAGAGTTACATGAACAATCTTAGCGAAATATGGTAATTTAAAGTCGGTCGTATCACAAGTATAATATGAGAAAAAATATTTGATTTTTAGTGCACAATGAGTCAGTGTTGACGAGGGGTGGTCCACAATGGATTGGCCTAAGGTTAACAGTGGAAGAGTCATCAAGATTATTGCGCGTATTTTGAAATGGAAAAACTAACCCCTTTTCGCAATAAAAATATAGAAAAACAATATATTTTCAAAGGAATATATTATAGAAAAACCGAAGAAATACACAATACTTTTTTATCATAGTCTTATTCAGAATCACTTTGCAAAACTTGGCACTTTACATTTTTTTTGGCTTCTTTTCTATTTCTAATTGTTTCTCTGGCCGTTGCTTTATATGGACCGAAACTAAAGTCTACCCTGTAGACGACTCCATTTTTCATTGTGAATACAGCAACGTACCACACAATATGATTTCAGAACCATTTCTCGCGCAAAATGAAAAGTGATTACTAAATCAGCTTTTCTTCAATTTTATCACTTACCGTTCCCGATATCCCCATGCTGTTCATTCTTACCTTGGACACAGTGTATAGAACTGTCGAAGAGCATAAAATGAAACCCTAAATTGCCCTATAAAAATAGAAAATTTTCATCAAAAACAGAAGAAATACCTACCTGCTGTACCAAGTCAGAAATGTCAGAACCGGAAAACCCCTCAGTCTTCTCCACAATGTGCTCCCATTGCATTGAACTCATCTCGAGAGCAGTGTCCTTCGTGAACAACTTGAAAAGATCGTATCTTTCAGATTTATCTGGAAGTGGAATGTAAATCCGTTTCTGAAAACGTCTCAGAAAAGCAGTATCCAAGTCCCAGGGACAGTTCGTCGCGCAGATGAGGAACATGTTGGAGTTTTCTTCGATTCTGCTCAGTTGGCACATCAGCTCCGTTTTGATCCTGGAAATGTTGGTTACTTTAAATCGAGTAGTCTTTCGAAAGGTTACTACCTTCTAGAATGCTCTTGCTCAGAGTCAATTCTTTTTCTGCAAAACCCATCCACCTCGTCGATGAACAATATTGAGAAGGCGTTGTTGTTCCTGATGTATTCGAATAAAAACTGTAGATTTCTGAAATTTCCATGAAAATAAATTACATTCATTTCCTATGCTATCATTCAAAATAATACATCTTATTGATCACGGTTACGGTAGTGTAGAGGTTAGCACATCCGCCTTTCAAGCGGAAGACCGGGGTTCGATTCCCCGCCAGGCCACCATGCTGGGTAGTCGCACGTTAAAAGTTAAGGCCTTGTTAATCCATTTCTCGCATAAGTTTTGACCTCTGAGGGTCCACGTTCGTCAGCTGGTTAACGGAACGAACAATTTTAGAACAATTTTTTTATCATTATACCCTTGTTAAAAATACAGAAATTTTTGTGGGTCGAAGATATGTGGTTGATAATATTCATTTAATTTGAATCATTTCAAATTCATACTCTCATTTCTTCTTCAGTTTATTGTGAGAGCTCAGTAAGTTTCCTTGTAGATGTCTTTTCCTTCCACTAATTCTTAAAAATATTGTGTTCGTTTCTCCAACTTTTTCTTTAATATAATTTCCTTCTTTGACTGTAAGTTACTTCTTGAAAAGGTTACGATTTACTCGCTGCTTGTTGGTCAAAAGTTGTTTTACTTTTTTTATTGATTGTTTCAAAAGTTTTGTCCGTTTTTGCAGCTCATCTCAATAGATATTTAACTGTGTCGTGCTATATTTGTTAGCAGAGCTCAAGGATGAGATGGTTAGTGAATACAAAAAGGATTTAACTTTATTCCAACTTTCCCATGAAACATTAGCTGTTAATATGATAGGGAAATACAAACTCAAAATGTATAGTGGCAGTAATCAATATTGTGCACACTTTAAGTGTCGGCTTTATCAAAGACCAAAAAACTAGCTTGCCAGCTAGTCCACGTGGACTCTAGAATTGTCGCTTCGTATTGGATACTTGTTACTAACAGAGTTTTATGATTGGCTGAAGAGTCGTAAAATTAAATTTGAAATTACGTCACGGTAAACGAATAGAAGTCGGTGAATGCGGGTATGGTTATCGTCCGTCGTCTCATCAATTTTCAGTTCGGGAACTGATCGCGATTTGCGTGTTTGAATTCGATATTGGTGCAGTTATAATTA
>WOGR01010388.1:0-10942 GCA_015342045.1 Leptinotarsa lineolata
AACCTATACAAAACAATATGAAACAAAACTCTGAAAAGAATTTTTTGGCTTTCTACTACTGCATCTTTATACCAAAAAATGTGGGAATCTTCCACTCTACTTCTAACTGTACACATCTATGTTTGGAGTTACTTCTTTTAAAAATGATTGCTTCCTTCCTTTCTTTAAAAGAATGATTTTTTTTGTATCAAGATGGAGTTAGAGAAAGCCAAAAATTAATGACTCCTAAAAATATAATCCCTTCAATTCAAAACAAAACTCGTATTCGTTATTATGTTATATATATGAAGTTGTTTTGTATGCATAAATATGATTCGATAGAAAGCAGTATGAATGCTTCACCTACTTCCTCTTTCGTCACGTATACATCACAGCAACTTGCGGTTTGCATTTCTTTGTTTTACACAAAGCGGATAATATAATCGGTGTATGCTGAAGTAGTCACAATTGCGACATAGGCAGTCTTTTTTCAGCTGAAGAAATCCGAACCGGTTCAAAATGTAAATAAACGTCTCGAGTTGTTATGAATGTATTAAGTCCACTTGTTCAGTGTTACAAATGGACGAGTGCAGTCATAATACTGACATTATTTGCGGATATTTGGAGTGGAAACCTTTTGTTGGTAGTTCATCAATTATTTTTGATATTTAAATCTAAAAGATTTATCAATTTCATAAAACAACTATAACATATGGAGACACACTCTGAAGTTCTCTTATCAATAGCCTGACATTTTATACCACATTATATGAGATCGACAGAAAAATCTACAGATAAAATTTCTTTCTGCCTCTCAGTAGCTTCAATGGCAACAGATGATATCAGTATAAGCCCATTGCATTCATGATTCGATAGGTATCATACAGTGCTGTTTCAAACTGAATATAGACGGTAGTACTCGGCTGAGCCGTGAATACAACTTGTGCTCTTCTCCTTTTGTACTGACGTCTATTCTTGTAAATATGTTGAAATTTGAAATCTGAATTCACGACTTCGACAGTTACCAATAATGAGGTAGGTCTATGACAACTCACAAACAAGTGAGAATCTTCCAAAGAAAGGAAAAAAGCAATCAATTTTATAAGAAAAATCTATATACATAGATTGTAGATCATGCAAAGAAGTAACTTTCAGATACAAATTGGTGGAAAAGCCCTCCTGAAACAGCTACTATCATATAAACATTGAATTACACAAAAAAAACTCTTTCGAAACGAAGACTCTTATATGAACACTGAATTATACAAAATACACTTTTCTCTATTTAGTTTGTATTCCAAACATTCGTTATAGAATTGCATCAGATATCATTCACAAGATTTCCACACAATATACTGAATGAAAGGTAAAAATTTCACTTATATGGAACACTATCATCCTCACTGGTAGACATCGATGTTTCGCCATAAAACACTTACTTCATGGCTCTTCAGTATCGATCTGAATAACATTGACGTTAGCTGCATTTTGAGTTTTATCACAGCAAGAAGCTAGTAAAATTTTCAGTTTTTCAGATATCAACTTGAGAGTAGAAAAAATGTTTCGGAAAGTATTCCGTGAAAGTGTGTCAATCAATCTTAAAAACGCATACTTCGGAACACAATAAAACGATTCATTTTTGTGAAAGTTTATCAATCAATCTCAAAAACGAATACAATGTACAAAAAAAAACGGTCCATTGAAAAAACATGTTAAAATTTTTGTAGAACTCAACTGGTATAGGTATCTCTAATTTATTTGAAAGTGAAGATAATGGCGACATCTATGTGTGACTACATGAACAAAAAGTAAATAGCAACCTGTCAAAGAGAACGAATTTAGATTTGTCCAATGTCCAATGTCCAACACATATCATACAGAACCAATATACATTATTCTGTAAGTTGGATGAAGATATTATGATGATTACTTTTCAATGCTAATTGTATCTTTCATTACGATCTATATCTCTCAATGAATAAAAACAATGAAAGTTGAAGGTTAGGTACCTGTTTGATCGATAAATTTCATGAATTGATGTTTCTGACAAGTGCCGACAACATCAATATTTTCGATAGGTAATTTTGAATTTCTGAACACTCGATATGTAATGAAGATAGATATGCATGTATCTAATTGAAGATCGGATATGATAACATTGGGTGCTTTCTTTTTTCAGACGACCGATTTTTTCCATGTATCGTCCAACTCTTGCTAGGAATCGCTCGGTTAAAAAAATGCGCCTCGTTAAATTTTCAACACGTACAAGTTTTGACTTCTGATGGTTACCGTTTGTCAAGGGTGACAGCTTGTTGAGGGAAAAACAGATTTCAAACATAGTTTTTCAAAAACAAAAATTTTAAGTGATATTGAAAAGAATGAACTAATACGAACCAACTAATACGATGTAATTATGACAATGGACTGTATGAATGGATCCTTTAGTCCATAAATGAATAATGTGTACTGAACATGTTGATATCTATACTGGCAATTAAGAGGATGTAATTGGATATCTTCTGAGTTCGACTCAATTAAATGGGATGAATGGTTTAAAGAAAATCCGTTGTTGTCTTGAATCAGTAATGTATATTTTGATGTGATGTGGAGTCAGCAAAAAAAATTTCATTGTCCTCACACTATCACTCAAATAATGTTAACAAGGTATACTCCGAAAATTCAGAAGACTATAAAACTTATGAAATAGTTAACATAAATGTTACAAGTATTGAACGGAAACTTATATAGAAAAATCCACCTGATGAATTTGACTTAGAAAATCTGAACATCAGTTTGAAGTACTTTGCGAATAACATAGTTGCCTCGATTTTGGATACCACTAGATTGAAAAAAGTTTTTATAAATACTTCAGGATAATTAGTAGAAGGCTGTTAAATGAAAAATTGTAACTTTTTCCAATTCAATTTCTACAATTCTATTAGTCTATCCACTGTGAAATGCACACACTGTGGATACTCATCAGTAACCTATCCTATACCACAATGAACTAGCCAATAGAGTTTGTCACAATGCTTGGATTCCTTCACAAGAGAGGAAACTGGATGGAGATGAAAAACCAACGTGTTCGAGGTGCAAGTAAACAAGAAAATGCACAAAGTCCTATCAGTCCATGAGACTTCCCGTATTTTAGTAATTAATTCGAAAGTATTTTCTTCAAGGAAAAGATTCAGAGGCAAATGAATGTTGCCATTGACTTTTTTCAAAGGATTAGATATGAGCAATTATACAACAGACAATGTGGCTCCTTCTCGTTATAATCTATATACACTTTCGAATCACATAGGGATTACTTACAACGGACATTACACAGCATATAGTGGCACGTGGCATGAATATAAAGATTCACACCTGTCCCTAATTTCACCAAAATCGCTTGCGAGTGAGGAGGCATATGTCCTTTTTTATGAACAGGAGGGAACGGAGCATTACCTTTCAGGTGATTTTTTTCAACAATATTCTGTGAAACGATTTTTATTGGTAGGTTGGCAGCCGGTCGCTTCGACGTGGGTGCTTTGTTCACTCACTAAATCGACCGCTGTGTGAGTCAATGGTTCAAGCCGCATGCTGAACGATCGATTTTTACTTGCTATCGTCCAACCCGTGTTAAAAATCACACGTTAGAAGGTGAGACCTCGTTTGTCCTTAGCTCGCATGAGTTTCAACTCCTGAGGGTTGTCGTTCGTAGGAGTGCGACAGCTGGTTAACGGAAAAACATATTTTAATATATTTTATACATACTTCATGATTCTTTTGCTTCGATTGTTATATTTTTATAACATATTGGATAAAAAATTATAGGGAAATGACCCAGAATCAGAATATACTGTCGCATGATATTTTTAAACATTCATAACATTTGAATTGATATAAAATTCATATGAGACGATGTAATTATATTTAAAATGGAAGAAGATATGAAGTCCCCCTGATTGAAAATAATATTGATGATTGGAAAGTACTTATCGTATTATAAAGATGGCATGGTAATTTGAAACTTGGATTTATAGTCTGCTTCTGAGAGTCATTCAACAGAAATTCAAAATCTCATGAGTTTCCCTCCGAAAATTTTTTGAAATCTTTCACAATCTAAGAGACTGTCTTCATTTTGACAACTGAAAATTGAAGTCGATACAATAAAGGGAGAAAACAAATTTTTTCTGAGAAAGTGTTTTGTTCACATCATCAGTTCAGTTTTCAAACTGGTAATCATTTGAGTCAAATTATGCGACAGGGGTTACCAAATCAACAATGCGTGAAATTAAAAATTGAAGAAATAATCATTTACTGTTGACCTCATTCGAAAATTTGAAAAATAAGTTTTCTTGACACAGAAATACCTCTCATTGAAAAGTACATTCATTATGATATAGATGGCGACACCTTTATAAAAAGCGAGAGGGATCCTAACGGGGATCTATAGACTATGAACATAGTACAGCACAATATTCACTGAAAATGAAACTTGGTTACACCAACAATATATGCGATTATAACTTCAAATTCAATCAACTACAATTGAACAGGAGATGTCAAGAATAGTTGTGTGATCCACATGTGAACATGTACAGAAAGACATATCGTTACCACATGATGCAGTGTAACTTTATTTCAAGCCTTGAATGACATTATCAAATTGAAATGACGAGAAATAATTATTTTATTTTAAAAATTCGTCAATTCACATATTTCCAATTGTCATTGAGGAATTGCATACGTTCAGATTCATTTCCTCATCCACCATTTCTTCCAGATTCGGTGCCAGTTTATTTTTAAAATCTGATAAATTGAATACCTGAATCGACCGCTTTGGGTGGAATCTCAACAAATTTGAATTGAATTATGCATCAAAGTGGAATGTGAATCTCTTCGAACCTATACGGTATTAAATCTCAAAATGGCTGTGTTCTATAACTGAATGTTGAATAAATAGAAATCAATAATAATTGCGTGTTGATATTCGAAGAGAAAGAAAACAAGACCGAGGTTGTGTTACAAGGACAGGCACATAAAACCTTTTCAATGTGCTTTCAGGTGGAAACAAATCACCTGGTATAGTCGAGTACTCTTCTACACTACTTAATTCGCATTGTGAGAAATGTTAATGATAAGAAAAATGTATCTGAATGACAGATTGATATTATATCAAGCAATCTGCAGCTGTTATTGAGATTTTCACGCTAAACTCAAGTTGAAAATAATCAGAGACTAATTACACTAGGAGGGTTGTTGAATCAGAAGTGAAACAAATTTTTGATCGTTCATTCTGAACAAACTTTCCGGATACATATTTTTGTACACCTGTTTTGGAACACCTTCCATGTATAACAATAGAAATGAATACCTTGTGTGAGTAGTAATAGTTGTAACAAAGGATTGTGGAGAGGGTAAAATCAAAAGGCGTTAAAGTGAAGGGTGGTATCCCCAGTCACTTACATCACCGGTAACAGAAATGAATCCATAATTCCATTACAATTTTTCCATTCATTGGAACGGAAACATTCATAGAAATAAATTAATTTCAATATACCATTGAATGTTATTTCACGAAGAATCATAGGCTGTTCTTAATCAGAAACGAATACTTTTCAATGGAAATATTAGCTCCATATATTGTTTTCCTGTTTTATTTTACATGGAATTTCTCTTCTGACCTTGTAAATACCGAATTGATGAGATTTAACAGTATCTATTTATATGAAATACTTCAACACGAAATTGAATATAATTTTTCGAAAATCGAGCTGGGGCGTGTTTGAAATGAATACGAATTTATTCAAAATTAATCTAGGAATGTACTTTCTGCTACGTTGCCTGCAGTTCGTTCGGTTTGAATAAAAGCGAGTCCACTTGTGTAACATAAAACAAGTTCGTTGAATGCGGCATCAATTTCTAACCGTAGTGGATCTTTCACCGTAAATTTCTATCTTCATTCCATTCAAACCGACTGAACCACAGTACATCGCACATCACAAAACAAGCGATCATCACAGCCGATCGTCGTTTATTTCAAGGCCGTCTGCATAAAAGCTCTAACTTCCTGATCAATTAAAGCGTGCAAGCTATTGGCGGGTAATCCGTGATAAGAAGAGGAAGAAGACACTTACTGTGTAAAAAACTACAATGTACACAGCACGGACACAAGAAAAGAACTAAACCGACACTGATCTACCGGCTGTTTTCTAATCCTATACGAAACTTTTCTCCCGCCATTCACTCTCTTGGAAACCTCCACCAGGAGACTGGATCCAATAGTGAAATGAAGTGTATACAGGGTGAGTCATCGTTCATGGCGATCTCTTGGTGTAACGGTGAAAGATGCGCGGTTCTTCGGCGTGGGCTTTCCCCGACCTATTGTGCAGACTTCCGGCACATCGACGGATTTGAAGGTTAACGGTATGGCGTGACTCTCATCGAGGTGAAATTAAAACGAATGCTATAGATGATTTCCTGATTCAATTTTGAAACTGACTGAACATTGTTGAAATCTTCGATAAAGTGGTTGCCGTTTTTATAGTTTCAAATGTTTGATAAAAGTAGATTGAATGAAGTGAGTTTCGAATTTAAATAATACAAAACGAAAAAATCGAACCGAAATCCAAGCCATGTTTCGAGTGATGGGAATACTTCGAATGAAGTCAGCTTCAATATTGATAGTTGTAAAAATTTTAAAATTGTTCGTTCCGTTAACTAGCTGACGAACGTCAACCCTCAGAAGTCGAAACTTGTGCGAGCAATGGATTAACGAGGCCTTACCTTTTAACGTGCGATTACCCAGCACGGTTCCATCGAATAATCGTTCAATATGGTGTATCTTGCTAACGTACTGATATTTATGGAAGTAACTTTTTGACCAATATCTAGAAAATACCTTCATACGAACATGAGTTTCGAGAGGGATTTTTCTTCCTGTTTATGTCTGACAGTAACTTCTTTGCATGATCTACACATCTTTGTGAAGAGTTTATTTTAAAACTGATTTCTTTTTTCCTTTATTTGGAAGTTTCCCTACATTTTTTTGTACAAATGGAAAAGTATGAAGCCAAAACGTTTCCTTTACGGAAATTAATCTCTTCTAAAAATACACCCCTTTCAATTTGACCAAGATTTCTATGGCTGAGATTGAATCAAATGAGCAAATGATTGTCATTAGGTACTGTCATCGATGATATGTGCTGATTCAACTCATTCGTGACATCAATTCGTAATGTAATGTTATTCAGATAGGTGCTGTCGAGGTAATAAGGCAAGTGTCTCATTTCGAATAATCGATGTTCGTCATTAAGGATACTAGTGAGTGTGAATTCCACTTCTTTTTCCCTTTACAGCAATCTATGAGTGATATCTGAATCAGTTCTACGAATTTTTGGAGTATAAACAGAAGAACTGTTTTTAGTATAATTCATTGATCATATAAAAGTAGTTGCTTCAAAAGAATCTTTTGTTTTATGTAATTCAACGTATATATGAAAGCAGTTGTTTCTAGAGCAGTGGTTCCTAAGCAAACTATGGATCGCGACCCACCAGTGGGTGTCGGGAGCAATTTGGGTGGGTCGCGGAAACATTAAAAACATTTAATACTTTCTTATTGTTTTTTCGTTGAAAATTGAACATATCTCATGACACATGTTTTATTTTAAGTTCTAACTACCCGGCAGAATTGAAAATCCATTTCTAAAAAAGTTGATTGTATATGTTCAAAATACAGTATGAAGAGCGATGCACTAATAAAATGGAAGTTCAAAACGAGAATACCAGTTTCAATAATACCACATACAACGGATTCTCGTAGTGTGAGCAAAGAGTTTCGAACATAGCCTTGAGAGAGCTGATGGGATTTTCAGAAACAAATTCGTGTGAGAGGGCATTCTCCACTTTGGTAATAGAAATAAGCTTTGTGTGGAAAGTGACCTGCGTTTGAAGCTTGCAACTTCCAACCCAGGTGAAAAATCTCTTGTAAATCGTAAGCACCAGCTCCACAACTCACATTAATTACATAAGTCTCATTTTTTGTAAAATGTATTAGAAGTGTTTTTTCGTACTGTATTTTGTCTTCAATTATATCAACTTCACCATTTTGTTACCATTTTGTTGCTTCCTTCCTTTCTTTGAAATTTATCAACATTTTTTTGTATGAAGCTGAAAAAGTAGAAAGCCAAAAACTTTTTTCCCGAATCCTGAAGATTTCATTTTTGGAAATAAAGTTCTTTTAATGATTATTCTGGTATGACTCTAGATATTTTTCAAAACGTAGAATGCATCTCCTGTTATACATTTTGAAAAGGCTTTGAGTCAAAAATACTTGAAATGTATAATTTCGATGTCTTGTTGTCTTTCAAGACGGCTATAAAAAAGTTGTATTTTCCGAAAATGTTATTCCATATCTTGCAATTTCTGATTATTGAGAAATAAATCATGCTGCATTGTTGTACAAACTTTTATTATTTCTTATACAGTATTGTTTTCAAAACAATTATAAAGATGAAAGATATAAGACATGATCTCCTATTACATATTAATTATATTTCTAACAACCGTTATTATGTAGTTGTACCAGTTAACTTAAAAAGGTTTTATTGGTTATTGAGCCGTTCATCGTTGTATGTGCTGGATACTAGGTGTTCAAAAAAGAAGTGTGAACCTGTATTTTCAATTTACTCTGAATAATTCTGTCACTATACATCAAACCCATTGATAACTCGCCTATGAATGTTTCCCCCTGATAAATATCATAGGAGTTTTAGAAAAATACTAAATTCCAGCGAACTGACAAAATTGCGCCTGAATTTGACTCACTTCATACAGTGACAAAATAATATATTTATAGAAAAATTATACTTTACATCTTGAATAAGCTACCCAAACTTATTGTGATTTTTCATGTTTGAACTCACACATAACATTTCGTGGTTCAAAAGTACCTACCAAGCAATGATTGATATAATATAATTGTTTGAATTTGGCGCGAGTGTTCTTTGACAAGTGAAAGGTACCAGAAGAATTGAGGAAGGCAGAAGATGATAGAAAGAGATAGCACTCGAAATGAAGGAAAAAGTATTTGTGAATGGTTTCAAAAATGGTGGAATTTTGATGTTTGATCCCCAAAATGAGCTGGGGTGAGCTTTTTGTACGCTCAATGAACAATTTTGATTTTTTTGCCAGCATGATCTTCATGTGCCACTGCTGTCATTGCTGAAAAAAGTGTTTCCATCAGATATCTGAATTACTGGACCGATTCACTTTGCTTGATGATGAAATTGTAACTTCCCCATGATACCCTATAGGAAGGAATTCAAAGAGGTGTTTCCAATTGGAGAAAAATTTCCGAGCCAAGAGATCGACTAACACTCATCTGATAACAAGATGAGACATATTTTTTGAAATTCTAATAGTTGTTGAACGTGATGGCCTGCCAATCGCAAAGCAGTCATGACTGATCTCAATTAAATAAGTTTCAATCATTTTTTTTCGTCACTTTCTCTCCATTGGTGACCATCACAATTCAGCCTCAAATGCCAGTTTTTTATATGGTGAATAGGCTTACCTACTCATTTCCAGCCATAGGTACCTGTCAAGCAGGTCTAAACAGATATATCAATATAAGTAACTACGCCAAGCTGTGAACCAATCGAAATGGGTATCAAAATAAAGATTATTCATTGAAAAATATAATAGTATACAGGATTTAAACTCTACTGATTTGACAGTAATTGATAATTGTCATGAATGAATAAGTAATTAAATAAATGAATACATATAAAATTATGTATACCTACAGATTCATTCAAAGTGAAAGTTGAGTTCGAAAATGAAAGTAGAATGAAATGTAAATAATTGGAAAGATGATTATATTTCATACATTTACGGTATGAAAAACGTTTATTGTAGGAGTGAATATAATACAAATAGCAATGAATCCATAAAATTGACAATCATTACTCATTATCTAAATCACCTTACTCTACTTGCACGATGTCATCTATCTCCAGCGCAGTTTGGCCTCCGACAAATTCAATTGGTTTCATATAATTATTTTCTAGAGCCCAACCACAATTTTATGTAGTTGGGTTTTAGAAAATGTGTTGCATTATAGAAGACCAATACGGTGGCATAGTGTGAAAGTCGTAACTTTTTCAATTGAATTGTTCAGTGTCATCTATTGAGGAGAAACTTTTCTGGAAATTATTCGACATTCTTCAGCTGTTTTATTATAATACGAACATAAAGTACCACCATATAAAAAGACAATTCTCCCTATCTAGTCACACCTACAGTATCCGCCAGGAACACCACTATATTTTACCACTAATACACAAATCATTGGAAAAACGTCCATTCACGTATATTGCTCCTAAACTGTATAATATACTTCCTCTGAAAATTATATCCATTTTTGGTCAACTACTGTTCAAAAAATTATTCATTTTCTATGAGCCACGATGCAAAATATGCAGTTTTGTTGAGAATTGAAAAAAAAATCTTTCCCTATCTCAATAGTTCCTAGAGACAATAATTATAGTTATAATCAATAAGCTCCCATTTCATTCAATTCTATATTTTGATCATATTATCATTAGTATATATTAAATGTGTGTGTATATTATATTATGAATGTGTATATGTGTAGTAATGAATATCAACCTGATGTTCCCTCGAAACAAGTGCCATGCACTTATCGAACCATGTA
The DNA here is from genome assembly GCA_015342045.1 of Leptinotarsa lineolata. NCBI lineage: Eukaryota > Metazoa > Arthropoda > Insecta > Coleoptera > Chrysomelidae > Leptinotarsa > Leptinotarsa lineolata. Next base: position 10,685 of record WOGR01010388.1, read on the forward strand.
ATTGTTCATTTGCTCAATTATGGACAAAAATTATTTCACAATTGTATTTCGTATTTGAATATTGAACAAATAAAACAGATCATTCAATATTCAATTGCCTATACCTAATCTTACTCTTTGTTATTTTCTTATAATATTATACAGGGCTTTTCATGATGAGCGTTAATTAGCCGTTTCTGACAAACTATCTAACGGATCAACCTGAAAATTTCACAGTATGCATAAATCAATATGACCTACACGCTTAAAATATTTCAG
>WOGR01010389.1:0-10625 GCA_015342045.1 Leptinotarsa lineolata
ATAACATGAATAAAAGTTTTCCTAATATTACAAAATGGTGTTTTACATTACCCTCATCAGAAAGTCTTATTTTCACATGACACACATAATTTAATTAATTAAGTAATGATTGCGATTGTGATTCTCAAGATGTAGTAAAGTAAAAAAATTGGGGGCGCCAGAAAATAATAAATTCCCGAAGTTGGCGGTAGACAAAATAAGTTTGAGAACCTCTGTTCTAAACCGTAACAGATACGAAGACAATTAAATGGGAAAAGTGGTAACTGTCGTCGGGGACAATACAATGGTCGAAGAAAATTTACGGGACCCTCTCAAACGCGTAGGCTTTGCTTGGTTTCTATGGCAGGAAAAATGAATGCGTTGTTGACATCTGTTGAGAACTGTCAGACGTTTATGAAAATGTCAAAGATATATTCAAATGATAAAGCACTGATATGCTATTTAGTTATGCAAAATCGAATAGAAATCCTCTCTTGATTTATTTTGCATGTTAAATGAATTGAGATGCTATTTGATCATACCAAATTATACAACAATCGAATTTTGACCAAAAACATATTTTCGTCACTTCCAGGATTGAGAATCATAAAAATATTAAGAGTTATTATTGATTAGGGAGAAATAAGCCTTGAAAGAAATATTACGGCAATACAAAAATTTCCAAAACCTAAAAGTACGAATTTTCATTGTGTTAGGGTACCCACCTGTCGAATTTATCGGGTTGTCTGAATTACATTTTGAAGAAATCGAAACATTTTAACTGATGATAGAAGTTATTTCAAATGAGACGCTCTAAAAATATCAAATGTGATATACTCTTGAATTGTGAATGTATTGCTTCATCAATATCTGTGATGAAGAAGACAGGTCCGTATTTTAAAAAAAGTTGATGGTGGCCATGTTGACACGAAACGTTTTATCGAATATTTATCAGCACATCGTCATAGTACACTTTGAATTCAGTGACATTTTTGATATTCTCTGAAATAACAATTCCATTCGAAAACAACGAAAAACAGCATTTTTGGTTTTCCCCGTATAACTCGAGACGGGCGAGAACCTCCGTAAATTTTCTTCGACCATTGTATTGTGCCCGATGACAGTTAATCATCTTCGTATCTGTTACGGTTTAGAATAAAGCAATGTTACCACGGACTTTACAGGTTGTTGAAAATAATTGTAAAAAAATCAATAAAATTCTGTTTTTCTGATAATTATCTGTCGCCCGTGTACAAAAAATAACCTTCAGCAATCGAAACTTGTCCGAGCTGAGAATTAACGGGTTCTTACCTTTTAACGTGGGATTTCTAGCAGAAAAAAAGACAAGAAGAATCTTCCAAATAACTATAGACCAGTCACTTTGCTATCAGTGATATCAAAAATCATGGAGAAAGCCGTAAACCATCATATCCTTGAATATTTGGAAGGATTTAACATCTTGAGCGACCATCAATATGGCTATCGGAAACAAAGATCAACAGGCGACCTTCCATCTTATGTCAACCATATTCGGAATAACGCAATCGAGAATCATGGAAAGTCAAGAGCTGTTGTGCTTGAAATTTCTAAGGCCTTTGACCGTGTGTGGCATGAGGGGTTTGCAGGTCAAACTTCGGTGCTATGACTTGTCGGATCATTTTTTTGTATGGCTCTCAAGTTTCCTGAAAGAACTTTCCCTGCAAGTGGCCATCGATGGATATCACTCAAATACTTTTACCATCAACGCTGGTGTTTCTCAGGGATCCATATTGTCCCCAACCCTCTTTTTATTGTACATCAACGACTTATGGAAAAAACGAAGAATCCAATATATTGGTTTGCTGACGACAGTACACTTGTCTCATCATTCCATTTGGATACCAGGACATCAGTTGCGGAGGCACATCTTCACCGGCCGCAGAAGGTTGCATATCTTAATGAGGATCTAGAAGTGATTTCGAATTGGTGTGAAAGTAACTAGGTTCAGTTCAATGCCACGAAAACCCAGGCATCGGTTTTCTCCAAAAATATGAATGTCTCTGAACCGGATAGGCAATTCCGCTTTCTGCTTCAATAAGTTTGTTGGGTGGACTCTAATATGTCTTGGCACAATCATGTTGCTGGAATTGCAAGGGCTGCTTCTCGAAAGCTTGGAACACTATTCCGAACCAGTACACACCTCAGCAACTTTTAATGCTTTGTAAAGCTCATATCAGATCTTCTATGGAATATTGTTCTCATGTATGGAGCTCCGCCCCTAAACGTACCCTGAAGCTAGTGGATTCCATACAGAAAAGAGCCATCCGCGTGTTCAAAGGACTTGGCACATTTGATTCCACCAAGAGCGGTGCATATCATAATTACGCGACGGACTGTGGCTGCTTATCGTTTTGAAGTTCAACTCAGTACACCTCGAACTTCGCTGCTAAAAAACTTTTCCATTTGGAGATCTGCGTTCATGTGGAATAAACTTCCTGTGAACGTTTTTCCCAACGGATTCAATCTCCATCGCTTCAAATCCAATGTGAATCACTACTTTCGCACAGGCACCGCTCTTAGAGCGCCTTAAGGTTTATCTTGTAGTGCTTGTGTTTTTTCCTTGAAAAATTATTTAACTCTGCCCTTTCGGTGATATATTTGAAGTGTTTTTCTATACTATTCTTCAGCGAAATAATTTGGTTCGCAAGGGGATATGTGAGCAAGTGAAGCTGATCAGATGTCTCTTGATTCACACCAATTTCTAATAACAAGAATGCTTCACTTATGTTGATACAGTAAAATAAAAAATACGTTGTTTCTCGTAATCTGTGGTGACCAAATCGTTTTGAAGGATAATTAAATTTTATTCCTTCAACACATTACATATTACCAAGCCCATCAAATGAACTGAACTATACGAGTTCATTGGTCTAACAAAGTTTTCACATAAATCTCGTTGAGGTTGGTCAGCGTTTACGTTTCGAAAATGTGTTGATATTATGACAAATTCGCCGCGTGTTTAGATAGCGAAATGGATCTAAAATTTCTAAATATAGTTTAGGGCACGCGTTATTAATAAACGCACTTCTTATTAATGAAAAAGATAAAATAAAAATACAAACTCGGAACAGGATAAATTAACAGCTGAGTGAAATTTGTCGGAAATATGCTTTAATGTAAAAATAGACCGGCAACTAATTAACTCTGCGATAATCTATGTGGACATTACACAAAAGGGGTCCGGTTATATATGTCGGTGTGTGGTAGACGAAACAAGGTAAAGAAAACATTGAAATTCTTGAGTTTTCATATGGCGAAATATACGGCATCAGAAACTGTTACAAAAATATTCTTTTAATTCGAAAACAACCGATTACATTAAATTACAATATTGTTAGAGCGATAAAGCTGAAATAAATTTCATAATCAGAAGTGGCTTCTTAGCGGTTGGATAGAGCCTAATAATTTCAAAAATATATTGGAGTAAACGAGACTTGGTCAAGCATTTGCCATTTCAAGGTCAATAACTAAGTACAAATACTTTTTTGAAAAATTATACTCAGCTAGAAGTAATAGTAATGAGGTACTAAATGAGGCTATTGGTAAAAATTACACCAATAGCCTCTATCGATTCGAATGAAATGTGATTCGACTTCCATATTTTGATGAATACGAGACTTCAAAGTCATATCTTGCCCAGAAAATACCCGCATTGCCTTGTTACCAGAAAAAGAAATAAATATACCTCCACACCTCCTGAAATTCGTCTTTGTTAGTGTAAGGTTCATCTAGTTTTTTCATTTCATTGTTGAATTGATTCGAATTCTCAATGTATGGACGTTAACATGTCACTCGTATTCCTTTGCTAAATAGATTTTTATCCAGTTCGATCATTTTTCTGACCATTAATTAAGTTATAAACTCACCTGAAATATCATACTTTTCTGTAAACTATACATTAATTTACAGTTTCATAACTATTCAAAATACTTTCGATCTAGCGATTTGTACTAAACATGATGTAAAATTTCGTGATTTAAAACATTACGAGACTGATGTAACATGTCGGGAAGAAAATAGTAGGTACTGATGAAATCAAAATGAAATTTTCCCTCAGTAGGCTGTTGAGAAAAAAATTTAGTTTTGGGAAGTGTCAAATTATTGCGTTAATGAATCGAGTTGTTTTGTGTACAGATTTTCTTACATTTACAATTCACAAATAAGTTTTATGTTAAATGTTATCCACACAAGACAAAGTGGAAATATTCCCTTCATGTGGTAAGAATATGCCATATCGAGATGTTACTTGTATTTTTAATCACCGGCATCCAGAAAGAAATATTCACTTTAGTACCGTGGGAAGTACTGTGGACAATCGTTTCAAAAAACCACATAATCCAATGAAGTATAATGAAGAAGAACAACTCAATCTTTGTTTGAACGTTGTTGAAAACGAAAAAATTATTATTAAGAGTATTAGTGAAGATACTGGGGTTGGCAGAGAAACTGTGAGAAGAATTTTGCCCAGAAATAAATTGCATCCCTATGAGTCAAAGTTCATACACGCACTTGAAGAAAGATATTTCGATATTCGAGTTGAATTTTCATTTTGGATCCAAGGTGAGAGAGAAAATAATATCGCATTTTCCTACAGGATTTTATAGACAAACAAGGCAACTTTCACGTCGAACACAATTGTAGCTGGTGGTCCAACAATAATCCGAATTTTGTAATAGAATGCTGTGACCAATATTCATTCAAGATAAATGTGAAGTGTAAGTTATTACATAACCAAATGATATGATAATATTTTTTGGAGGAAATTTGAATGCAGACATGTACAGAAAATTCATTATGAATCAGTTGTCTGAAGTTTTGATGATCTGCTTTTGAGTGTTGAACAAAATTTGTGGTATCAGCTTGATGAAGCACCGATCCACCAAACAATAGAAACAAAACAGTGTCTCAGTCAGATTTTTAGCGGCAAAGTGATGGGACGAGATTGGGAAGATTATTGGCCACCAAGAGCACCGGACTTATCTCTGATAAACTTTTTTCAATGGAGTTATCTGAAACAAAAAGTGTATAAGCAAGGATCATTTGCAAACGGATTGCATTCAGAGAATACCATTCGAGAGTGTTGTGCTAACATAAATCTCCTATTCATTGAATATGTTACAAAGTCTGCGAATGAAAATATTATACTTTATATAGAACGGGAAGGACGGCATACTGACTGATGGATTCGGGTTCTTTATTAGATTATTGAGATAAATCAATGAATGTTATGATGTTTTGTTGTGAATTTGGTTATAGTTATTTTGGTTCAATTTTATTTACAGACCTAATGGTGAAAATGAAGAATATGAGATTTATGAAATTGACTCAAAAAGCGTTATTAACTGCTAGGTAACTACATCTAACAGTTTATATCCAACAGTCACACTGTTGGGTGTAAACTCCATCAAAATATCTTGAACTCATCTGCATCTAATGGTATACAAATCTGTTGAAAAAGAGAATACGAGTGTAATAAAATGAAGAGAAATACTTACATTTATTCGATTACTGACATATTAACGTCCATGCATTGAAATTCCGAATAAACTAGATGAACTTTGCAACAACAAAGACGAATTTCTGTAGGTGTATTTAATTCTTTTTCTGCTAACAGGCCAATGTGGGTATTTCCTTGGCAAGAAATGACATTTAAGTCTCGTATTCATCAAAATTATGAAATTTTAATTATGTTTCGTACAAATCGATAGAGAGAAAGATTCGAAACATAAAAAAAGAGAAAGATTCGAAAAATAGAAAAAAAAATGGAAAAAAGTCGAGCAAGGGTATAAAATTGGAAACTGAGCAACTTTTTTTATAGCATCTTTCGAAATTTCCAAAGAAAAATTGATTTTTTGATGATTTTCGAAAAAAATGTCAAATTTGACTGGTTTAGAGTAGCACATGACAAAAGAAAATAGGCTGTTTTTTTTACTGATTTTTCAAGCACAAACTAACTGCAGAGTCAAATTTTCATTATATCCATTGATAAAAAAACTTCCGTATATCGCGAACTTATGTGTGACACTATAAAACTCTGTATTTTTTGACAGTAATATTCACAAAAATCTGAGAGAGAAAATAACTATTCAATTAAAATTAAATATAACTTTGAACATTGCATAAACAGTGTATTTAAAGTCAGTTTTCGATATAAATTGAGAAAAATTTTAGTTTTTTGTTTTTTGCTCTTTGTTCTATGATCTATTTGATTTTATAAATGGACTGACCCGTTAATTGATGAAAATCAGTAAAACTATTCATGATAATAATTGAACAATTTTCACAAACATTCTTTAATTCTAGAAGCGTTTTGCTAACACCGTGGCTTCCTCGGTAGAAATGAATATTAAACGCACTGGGCTATAGTTATTATATTCAGCAGTACTAGTTAACTAACTTCATTGGTTAATATTGAAGGCAATAACAGATAGAATATTTACTCTGGTACGCTACATAATAATTATCGAGAATATTATAGCTGTGAATAAATTTACTTAGAAAACTGGAAATCACTTTTAGTGGCCATGTAAATTGAATGTTTCGATGGGATGATTTCTGTGCATGGGACAATTTAATTTCAGTTTGAGATTATGGCCACTTTAAACTTGAATTATTTGTTGAACAAAAATATCATAGACTATTAACGTATGAGAGACTCAATAGTCAAAAAAAAGTTCTTGTCATAGTTTAAGTGACTGCAGTGGAGTTGATACAAATAATTCATCAAACAGGTTCCACTGAATGGAGTATGAGCCGCCCTATCAATATAACTTTATCGCAATAGCCAAGAGCAAGGAATGCTGATAGAATGATTATTACTTGATATACGACATGTTGTACAAGAAATTATCATTAAAACAACGGTTATTAGGTGTAAAAAGCTGAAGACAAACAACTTCCATCAAAGATTTACAACTGTTGCGACAACATGTTTGTTTGATAAGTTTTAGAGCAAACACCTTTCTTATGTCAAACAAAGAGTATTAAAATAGCTTATCTTTGAAATGGTAATTATATTACCGATTTGGTTTGAGTTCAGGGCATGAGAAAGCATGTAACGTATTCTAAAATAGTAGGCGTACAAGATTTTTCTATGAGTGACTAGCTGGGGTGTGAGAAAATCTATTTTGGCGTGTTATGAACGAGTATGATTTTTACGAAATGTCTTTGTGATGTGGAAAATATTTGTTTTTTCGAGTGTCGTATGGTGTTTGAGTTTTCGAAAAGAGTATGTCGTGTTTCGGAATTATTCTAAAAGATGCTGCTTGAGGAATTGACAATTGTTTTCACCTGGAACTTTTTAAGATTTATATAGAGATTGAGAGTTTTTATTGCAAGTGCAATATTATCTCAATAAATGATTTTTCGCATCTTAGGTTATGTGGCATTCCTGTGTGTGATATCTGTTTTAGTTTCAGTGGTTAAGGTTGGTACAAACTGAATAAGACATAGAGATTTCTCCGTACATGAATATCATCGTTTCTTTATATGTACAGTGTGCAAAAGCCAAATGGAATACATTCATTATTTCGCTTACTGTACGTCTTGAAAAAAATCCCGAAATACGTCGAATGTAAATTATAATTTCACATTATTCAACGTAAAAATTCCACCCCTACCTTCAACCCCCTTCGAATGACAGGTACAAATCCCAATTTTTTAAATGGGAAGTATAGGTTTGTGATTTATCGTTTCAAAGGTCTTTTCATTCAATATTCTAAAATGTTATCGCTTTCAAGTTTATTGCAATACTTAAGATAAAATTAATTAAAGTCATGTGGTTACCGAAATTCGATAAAATACACTCAAAAATCAAAATGTAATGTAAAACGTAATGAAATGTAGAATACGAAACAGAACTATGAATGTTAACGAAGTAGATGTTGAAAATTTTCACCACGAACGTCTTGTGAACATCGTAATCTCAAATAAAACTGTTTTCTAACATTATTTAACATATCAGGCGTGACAGAGCTAATCGTGAGCGTTATTCGTTGTGTTGAGTCATTCAAATCTGAAGGTTTAGTTTTGTACACATTGCTCTTTACATATCCTCATAAAAAGAAATCTAATGATGAAAGATGAGGTGATCGCGCTGGCCATTCAATTGATCCCCGCCTCCCTATCCACCGATTGGGAAATGTATCGAGGTATTGCCGGACATTGACTTGGTAATGTGGTGGTGCTCCATCTTGCTGAAACCATATCATATTCACTGGAACTCGAGGGTTTCCTGGATCAGGGTATAGACTTACTAAACTTGGAATGGCATTATTTTGAAGTAGTGTCAAATGCTAATCGGCAATTTTGCTGATTAGCATGACCATTAAGAGGAAAAGTACACTCATCAAAAAACATAACTCCTTCTAATTGGATGATATTGTTATCCAACATGTCCATCATTTGCTCACAAACATAAGTTCTTCTATCAATATCGTCTTCCACGAGCTCCTGAGTAGGTATGATTTTATAGGGATGCATTTTTGTTACTTTTGATATGTTAACTATCGATGTATGGCTCACATTGAATGTAGTAGATGCCTTTCTACTCGATGTATGAGGGTGTTCCTCAAATTCAAGCATAACATCTAATTTGAGTTCAACACTCATTGCACTGGCAGCTGCTTTTTTTATCTGCCCCACATGAACGAACTTGCGAAACTGCTTGTCTATTTTGTTTATTGTTCCTTGAGATATGGGCGATAAATCAGAAAATTTCTCATGAAACGGGCTAGCTACTTCCTCGGGTTTTATCCCCGTGACTAATCATTTGTAAAACTGTTATTTTATCAATTCCCGTTAATCTAACCATTTGTCAGACTTGAAGTTAACGAACTTCAAAATCAAATTGAAATACTGACAACTAATGTTGTAACATACAAAACACGTTGACATGGCGTTTTAAACTAACGTTGCCACGAAAATTATTTACAGTTTTTCAAAGGATATCATCTAAAAAAACATTGATATGGTTTTTGCCTACTTTCTTTTTATCAAAACTCCAACATGAAATAAGTTTTGAGTATATTGCAATAAGTTTTGAGCGCATTTGATAAAATTCGGATAACCACATGATTTTAATTAATGTTATCTCCATTGTTACAATAAACTTGAAAGCGATAACATTTTTGAAAGAAGAATGAAGAGACCTTTCAAATGATATACCACAAGCCTACTGCTGTCTAAGAAACCGGACACAAGGCTAGTCCAATAGATTATTGCAATATTCGTAGGAATTGAAAATTTGTTCCAAAATGAAATCACCCGTGTTACTCTATGATGATGTAGCTTTTTCTATTGGCGAAAGAATTTTCAAAGACAATTGAGTAGTTTATGAGTTAATTAACTACAAACGAACTTGTCTATTCTCTCCGTAGTGTCAGTTTAGATTGTCAACTAAAACCGTGTCCACTATTTATTTTCATAGACATTTTCTATTATTTGTGTTTCCTACCTCGTCTGTTACCAATTCCTCCTTCATTCAAATATAATTTTACCTATAGTAACGCTCATTTTGAAATAATTACATGTGGAGCAAGTGGGCAAGTACGGTCCTGTTCATTCAGAAAAGGTTGGTTTTATATCAATCGTTATTCAATAAACTACTGACAGAAATGGTGCATGGGACTGAAAAGAATGGTGAATGCGTAAGAAATCCATCGGTTTTGACCTGTCTAATTTTCGATTCTGTCAGATAGGAGGATCAGCAAGAGAAACAAGTGAAATAATTGTGGTAGTACTTCAAACTTTATTTTTATGTTATTGAATAAAGTCGATAATAAATTATTCAAGTAACCTGTAGACGTAACAGTAAGAATCCTTGTGTTGTTAAAATGAAAACGTAATTCGAAAAGCGGTTTCGAATGGGTTCTGTTACCACCCGGCAATAAAAAATTTCCATTTTTCCACTAAACTCATTAACGAAAATGATCAATCTCCTGGAACTGCTCGTTATGTTGAGTTCGAATCAAAATAATACTTTTTGATTTCCGCGAATTAATTACGACCAACCATTCAATTAACTTTTAATGTTTATTATCTGAAACGATTTGCACAACCTGTTCACGACTGCGTGCCATAATTAATTCCATGAGAGCGCATATCAATTAAAAATATAATTTCTTGAAAGTATCAGAACCGCAGACCTTTTATTAGGACGATAAAAAGCGTTCATTTTACGGGCATCATGAACTACCGTGTAGTAAACAGTTTCATTGCCCTATATTACAGGAGAAGAGGAGATTGCCGGTTAATAGCTCATCTTATGGGCTATTAGATGCCCCATTTTTGGATTGGATTGCCATTTTACATTTTATGCGAAACGATATGGTACTTAATGACATTTTGTTCACTCTCTCGTCATCCTTCCATATTAAGTCAAATACTACCTCAGTTGCTACAATTTATAATTCGGTGGTTTTTGGCTCTTGCAACAATCTTCTGCATCATATTGTTTCCAGTTGCCTTGGAGTTCATTGATAAATTTTCTATTTTGTCTAAAAAATTATATCTTGTTGATAAAGCTAACTGCTATATATATATAGTTTATATCAAAATTATTCACATACTCAGAAGTATAAAATGTGAGTGGGAAAAATTTAACTTAG
>WOGR01010390.1:0-10941 GCA_015342045.1 Leptinotarsa lineolata
CCGTGACGTCATTACTCGAACGTAATTCACCCTGTATATTAGATTATTATTTTGAAATACGGTAAATTAACATCAAAAATCGACGTGTTTCAGGATTGTTTCTTAAAATGACCTGTTTAGCTAAAAATGAATTTGTTCCATACTTTACGGACACAGTGTATATGCGGCTTCTTTGAATTTTCTCCCAACCACTGTTCCTCCTTGTGGACGATCTCCTTGTGAGATCCTCCACAAGGAAGAACACTGCAGGACAATGGAAGTCCAACCTTAGGAAATTCATCATGAAACATTGTCAATCACCTTCAAACAACCCTAAACTTTTGTCCGGAATGAGGTGGTAACTAAAAAAAATTATAAATGTGAAAAATTGATGAAAATCAGAAAACAGTGACTAATTATTTTTATTTTTCATAATTTTGTAAATTTTAAATTTCTCAGTAATCACGTAAAGGATATAATGATAATATTCAGTTTAATTGAATCAAATAATTTTATTGGGCAACTTCATGGATCATAATGATTTGAGAAAACCGGTACTTTTGTCTGGCACAAACCCTTACTTCGAAGTGTCGTACAAACAAATTACATAGCAATTTTTATCGGATATTATTGCCATTGGATTGACACTCATCCTGAAAAAATCAGCTGTGAGGGAATATATTTTTATAACTACCCCCGTGTTGGAGTTGTCATACGTATCAATCAGTGATTTGAGCCGGTTCTAAGCCTCCTCCCACCACTATGACGTCATTGATAGCATCGTCCTTGACTGACCTCAGATGACCTTGAACGAAGTTCAAGGTCACATGACTTTGAGGGTTGATTCCAAGATATAAGTCTGTCTTGGGTAAGTGACCTTGAGTTTTAACGTTGGAGTACGTCTCAGGTTTGACCTTGAAGGAAGAACTTCAACTATGTTCATGAAACATGACCTTGAACATGAAATTCAACTTCGAGATCGGGGGATTAGATTTTATACACGGTAAAATCAGGATTTGACATTGTCCTTCATGTATTGTTTGTACGAGTTTGTACAGAATAAACACACGTCAGTATACCACGAAGGTCCACCGACTGATGAGCGGCCCTTACTCATCAGTTTGGACGGTACCTATCGTGACAGAGAGTCTACAAGTCTTCACTCCGTGAAGTTTCAACGACCACTGCTCGCTCGTATCGCCTTCCGTCAGCGCATGAAGTTGGAATTGGTGGTGGGAGGTGTCGCCTGTGGTCAATGCATCGAGTTGGCTGCGACCTTGATCAACCTTGACCTTTGTCACACGATGTCGACAAGGTGACTTCGAAGGAGTGTTTTGAATTCGACCTTGAACGTCCTTCACCTACATCACACCCTTGAACTACATCACAAGGTAACGCGGACAAGGCGACTTTGAAGTAGTGTTTTTAGTTAAACCTAGAATGATCTTTATTCACTATCTATATTTTCACGACCTTCATTGATTCACACGGCTATTTCGAACGATGTTCAAAGTCGCACGACCTTATGGGTTTATCTTGAGATTTCAGTCTGTCTCGGGTATGTGACCTTGAGTTTTGACCTTGAAACTAGATTGGATAACGGTGAAGTGAGGGTTTGACATTGTCCTTCATGTATACTCTTCACCAGTTTATACAGAATGAACACACGTCTGCATACCACGAAGATCCACCGACTGATGAGCGGTCCTTCCTCATCAGTTTAGACGGTACCCATCATGACAGAAAGTGTACAAGTCTGCACTCCGTGAAGTTCCAACGACCACTGCTTGCTCGTATCGCCTTCTGTCAGCGCATCAAGTTGAAATTGCTGGTGGGGAGGGATCGCCTGTGGTCTACGCATCGAGTTGGCTTCGACCTTGAATGACCTTTATCTACTTCACACCCTTGAACTATGTCACAAGGTGATGTGGGCAAGGTGACTTTGGGGTTGTGTTTTGGGCTTCATTCACACGGTGTATTTTCACGACCTTCATTGATTCGCGCGGCTATTTCGAAGACACTTTTAACTTTGAAATGAACTCTACAAACGTCACATGATGTCGACAAGGTGACTTTGAATGAACGATTTTCAGCTGCATGGACGAAGAGGCTTTTAAAGTGCGTTTTCAGTTCGACTTTGAGTGACTTCTTGCAATATCTTTTGCCTTTGCTGAAGTGAGTCACGACGCGGGCACGTATAGAGCTATGAGTGAGAGTAGTGTGGGGCGCTACCACAACCACAACCGAATTATATAAAAAACGAGTTGAGATCGTGAACGTCGTCATTCAGTATATGAGAGCGCATCGAGATAAATTCCGAAAAAATCGCCTCTGTATTAGCTAGAATTTCACCGGATTATGGCTAAAAATATATATTTTCATCGAATAACTTGTCTATTTTCAATTTCAAATGAAAAATAGTCATAATAAAATTTGTATGGAATAAAATCTTCAACAAATTTGATTCCCATCAATTTTTTCATAATATCGATATTTTTCGAGATAGAGTGGAAGTGAAATTTTATTATTGAGTTATCATGCTTAGTTTTGATTTCACATGGAAGGAAGTGATGACAAAAGTTGTCTTGAATAAAATTTCATACAATTTTGGCTTCAATCATTTTGTTCACACAATCGATATTTTTTGAGAAAGAAAGGGGTTGGAATCTTATCATTGTATTATCACATATATTTTTGACTTCACGAGAAAAAATGTGATAGATAAATTATATAATATTGAATTTCCTTCAATTTTGACCTCCATCAATTTTTTCGTAGGATCGACATTTTTCGATTCAAACCTGATATGAGTAGGGGGTAGAATCTTATGATGAAATGATCTCATTCATTTTCAATTTCACAAAAAACATCATGATCAAAGTTGTATGAAATTAAATTTTCTACAATCTTGGTTTTCATAAATTTTTTCCATAAAATAGATATTTTTCGATTTGAATCCGAGAAAAGTGGGGGGTGAAATTTTATAACAGAATTGTCACGTATATTTTCGATTTCACGAAAAAAATTGTCATGAATGAAGTTGAATACAATTGAATTCCATACAATTCTAGGCAAGTTCCGAACCTACACAACGTACCAAAAGTTACTTTGAGAAAGCGATTCAAGTTCAACCTTGAACGACCTTGACCAACGTCACACGACACAGGCAAGGTGACTTTGAGGTAGTATGTTAGGTGTGACATTGAATGACCTTCATAAAAACAATAGTCGAGATTTATGGTGTTGGTGTCTTCATCTTGAAGAGTAAGTCTTTGGATTCCTATAGTGATTTCAATCCTATCCAAGCTGGCTTCTCATATTCAAAGAAAATAATTTCGCACCTATATATTTCGAAAGTATGTTTCAAGAAAATCATTTTGATAATTTCTGAATGTGATTCGGAGTCTGAAGTGTATTATTCCAAATGAATATGGTTTCTTGTACCAGAAATGTGAATTATTTTGAAATAATTTAAATACCGATTGAAATCTGATTGATTTCATTTGAGGGGATATCATTGAAATCCTATATCTAGCGTTCATTTGAAGAGAGTCACTCGATTTGTTCTGAGGATAATATTTCAATTCGTTTTGTAGTCATTTCATTCGACTCACATTATTATTCAAAGTCTATCACCTTCAGGCTGGTGAGTCACCCCTCTCGTATGTGAAATGTAAGACGAAGAATTTTTTCCACATTGTTTATTCAAAGATTCGTATATTATTTCAGCATTTTTGAATTCAGTAATAATCAGAGTAATTTCTTCATCATGAAGGCCACATGTTTCAATCAAATATCCCAATCGATCAACCAAAATTTTTGGGTCTTTCCCCTCCAAAATGTTGAATGCTTCTGATTGTTTCTCCAGTGTCTCTTTACGTGGTGATGACCTGGTTTCAGACTGACTCCTTGATGAATCTTCACGTTTGGGATTGGTCTTATTTTTAAAAAGGGGTTTGATGATTTCATTGGATTTTTTCTCATCGGATTTCCCTCTCAATCGACCTACAGTATCACAGTGAGCGGCAGTGCTTTCCAATATATATTTCTACATCTGATGATCTATATGCGTGTAATTTCTGAGGTTTTTAGAAAATAGTTATTTCAAAAGACCAAAAGTACATTCAAAATCCTAATTATTTACGACTATATGTTTATTATCGGAGCGAATTTTCTCATTTCCTAGTATCCATTCACCGTCAACATATTTCGGGCCGTAAGCATCGTCATAATCTACATAGTGATATTCAGTGATATTTATTTACTGTCCGCTGTGTAGAATGCAATTCTGCTTCCTTAGTCACCATTGGTTCGAAGCGATCTCTGTGATACTCAATGTAAAACCAATTTGATTGCTGAAATATTCCTACTCACAACTATTTGGAGACCTCTGAAGAAATTTAGAAATTCGAAGGCTTTTGATGAATTTTGAGGTCTTCTGAAGGACTCCGCAGACTTCTGAAGAATTCAAAAGTCCCTTCTTCCACATAATGTGGCGACCATTGTTGCTAACATTCTTGCAAACATATCACATCTGATCATTATCTCGAATGATGAGAACGATTTTGGAACTCAAATTAAGAAATAATTGTGAAAGTGGCTATTAAACAATTTCTGTCACTTTCACCCAAGATGTGAATCATAATTATTATTTTTTCGGTAGACCATTCCATATCAAGAAATAAAGAAGTAGATTTTGATTATAAATTCACCTGTTCAAAAATTATTTCGAATACTTCTAAGCTTTTTCTCACCCAGGCATTATTCTGATAAAAAAGAATACCCACATTTAATTTCATCGAATTATATCTGAAGCGAATGGTAAAAATAAATTTTTTATTTGATATATTAAATAGTTTCTTGTACAAATGCGAATCATAATATTGTAATAATTGTCATTTGTAATAATTAAAATAAGACAGAGTGAGAAAAAAGCTTGGAAATATTGATAGAATTCCTCGAATCCAAAGAAATACATTGAGTTGTCATTCATTTTTGATACCAAGTGACCACGAAATAATTGATAAAACCGGATTTCAGTGACATGTCTATTGAAATAAACTTTTGCATTTGTTCAAGAAAGTATTCAATATATTGAATATAAAATATATTTTTACCATTTGCTCTAGATATGATATGATAAAATTAAATGTGGATGTTCTTTTTTATGAGAATTATGCCTGGGAGAGAAAAAGCTTGAAAGTAACCAAATTAATTATTGAACAGGTGAATTTATAATTGAAATCTACTTTTTTATTTCTCGATATGGAATGGTCTACCGAAATAATAATAAATAAGATTCACATTTAGGGTGAATGTGACAGAAATTAGCCACTTTCACAATTATTTCTAAATTTGAGTTCCGAAACGTTCTCATCATCCAAGATAATGATTAGATGTGGTATGTTAGCAAAAATGTATGCAATAAGAAGTCTACAAAATCTTTCAAAAGACCTCAGAATTCATCAGATATTCTCAAATTTCTTCAGAAATCTTCAGATAGTTATGATTAGAAGTATTTTAGCAACCGAATTAGTTCCACATTGAGTATCACAGGGATCTCTCCGAACCAATGGTGATGAAGGAAGCAGAATTGCATTCAATATAGCGAAAAGTAAATTAATGTCACTGAATATCACTGTGCAGATTATGACAATGCTTATGGCCCGAAATATGTTGACGGTGGGTGTATACTAGGAAAATAGAATATTTGCTTCGATGATAAACATATAGTCGTGGATAATGTCGATTTTGAAAGTACTTTTGGTCTTTTGGAATTACTATTTTCTGAAAACCCCAGAAATTACACGCCTATAGATCATCAGGTTTAGAAATATATATTTGAAAGCACTGCCGCTCACCGTGACACTGTAGGTCGTTTGAGAGGGCAAGCTGATAAAAAAAATTCAATGAAATCATCAAACTCTTTTTTAAAAATGAGACTAAACCTTATTGTGAAGATTCATCAAGGGGTGAGTCTGAAACCAGGTCATCACCATTGGAGACATTGGAGACATTGGAGAAACAATCTGGAGCATTCAACATTTTGGAGTGGAAAGACCCGAAAATTTTGGTCGATCGATTGAGATATTTGATTGAAACATGTGACCTCAATGATGAAAAAACTACTGTGAATAATACTGAACTCAGAAATGGTGAAATAATATACTAATCTTTGAATAAACAATGTGGAAAAAGTTTTTTGTCTTTCATTTCATATACGAGAGGGGTGACTCACCAGCCTTAAGGTGATAGACTTTGAATATTCATGTGAACCTAATGAAATGACCACAAAACAAATTTTAATATTATTCTCAGAACAAATTAAGTTAGTCCCTTTGAATGAAAGCTAGATACAAAATTTCAATGATATCTCCTCAAAAAAAATCAATCAGATTTCAATCGGTATTTGAATGTTCTCTAAAATAATTCACATTTCTGATACAGGAAACTATATTCATTTAGAATAATACACTCCAGACTCCGAATTACATTAAAAAATTATCAAAATAATCTTCTTCGAACATACCTTTGAAATATATGTGAGTTCGAAATGATTTTCTTTGAATATGAGAAATGAGCTTGGATAGGATTGAAATCACTAAAGGAATTCAAAAACTCACTCTTAAAGATGGAGACACAAACACCATGAGTCTCGTTTATTGTTTGTATGAAGGTGATTCAATGTCAAACCTAAAACACCATCTCAAAGTAATTTTGCCTGCGTCGTGTGACGTTGGTTAAGGTCGTTCAATGTTAAACTCGAAACGCTTTCTCAAAGTCACCTTGGGTACGTTGTGTAGGTTCAAAACTTCACCAGAATTGTATGGAATTCAATTGTATTCAACTTCATTCATGACAATTTTTCTCTCGAGATTGAAAATATACTAGACAATTCTATTATAAGATTTCATTTCCTTTTTTCTCGGATTCAAATTGAAAAATATCTATTTTATGAAAAAATTGATAGGAACCAAAATTGTAGAAAATTCAGTTTCATACAACTTCGATCATCGTAATTTTCCTTGTGAAATCGAAAGTAAATGGGATGATTCCATTATAAAATTTCACCCTCTACTTATATCAGGTTTTAATCAAAAAATATCGATCCTACGAAAAAATTGATGTCGATCAAAATTGCACAAATAATACCACTTTGTTCATAACAGTTTTTCTCGTGAAGTCAAAAATAAACGTGATAATACAATGATAAAATTTCACCACTTCTCTTTCTCGAAAACTATCGATCGTACGAAAAAAATTATGGGAGTCAAAATTGTATATTCGATTTTATACAACTTTTGTCATTACTGTCTTTCATGTGAAATCAAAAATATGCGTAATAACTCAATGACAAAATTTTGCTCCCACCCTTTCTCGAGAAATATCGATTCTACGAAAAAAATAATGAGGACCAAAATTGTAGAAGAGTCAATTTTATACAACTTTCGTGATAACTATATTTCATGAAGAATCAAAACTAAGCATGTTAACGGAATGATAAAATTTCACCCCCACCCTTTTTCGAAAAATATCAATTCATTGAAAAAATTCATAGGAATCAAATTTGTTCAGACTTCAATTGTATACAACTTCTGTCACGACTATTTTTCATGTAAAATTGGAAATAAACAAGTTATTTAATAAAAATATACATTTTTAGCCGTTTTCCGGTTTGGTATGCTAATGAAAAAGAAGAAAACTAAAATTCTAGCTAATACACCTCGATGCGCTATCATATACTGAATGACGACGTTCACGATCACATCTCGTCTTTGATACGATTCGGTTGTGGTTGTGGTAGCGCCCCACACTACTCTCACTCTCAACTCTATACGTACCTGCGTCGTGATTCACTTCACCAAAGGCATATGATATTGCAAAAGGTCACTCAAAGTCGATCTGAAAATGCACCCCAAAAGCCTCTTCGTCCATGCAGCTGAAGGTCGTTCATTCGAAGTCACCTTGTCTACAACATGTGACGTTTGTAGAGGTCATTCCAAAGTTGGAAGAATCTTCGAAATAGCCGCGCGAATCAATGAAAGTCGTGAAAATATAGAGTGTAAATGGAGGTCAATCAAGGTTAAACCCAAAACACTACCTCAAAGTCACCTTGCCCGCATTACCTTGTGATGTAGTTCAAGGGAGTGAGGTAGGTGAAGGTCTTTCGGAGTCGAAGCCAACTCAATATGTAGCCCACATGCGAACTCCTCCACCACCAATTCCAACGAGCAAGCAGTGGTCGTTGAAACTTCACGGAGTGCAGACGTGTACATTCTCTGTCACGATAGGTACCGTCCAATTTGATGAGGAAGAACCGCTCATCAGTCGATGGATCTTCGTGGTATGCAGACGTGTGTTCATTCTGTACAAACTGGTAAAAAGTACACATGAAGGCCAATGTCAAACCCTAACCTTACCGTGTATCCAATCTAGTTTCAAGGTCAAAACTCAAGATCACATACCCAAGATAAACTAAAATCTCAAGGTCAACCACCAAGGTCATGCGACTTCGAACATCGTTCGAAATAGCCGCATGAATCATTGAAGGTCGTGAAAATAAAAAGTGTAAATGGAAGTCATTCAAAGTTGAACCCAAAACACTACGTCAAAGTCACCTTGACCGCGTCTCCTTGTCACGTAGTTCATGAGTATGATGTAAGTGAAGGTTGTTCAAGGTCGAACTCGAAACACTTCTTCAAAGTCACCTTTTCGACATCGTGTGAGGTATGTAGAAATAATTTCAATGTTGAAAGTGTTTTGGAGATAGCTACGTGAATCAATAGAGATCCTGAATATATAGAGAGTGAATAAAGGTCATTCAAAGTTGAACCAAAAATACTACCTCGAAGTCGCCTTGTCTGCATGACTTGTCTGCCTTGTGACGTAAGTGAAGGTCGTTCAAGATCGAAGTCAAAACACTTCTTCAAAGTCACCTTATCGACATCGTGTGACGTATTTAGAGGTCATTTCAAATGTAAAAACAGTCTTCGAAATAGCCGCGTGAATCAATGAAGGTTGTGAATGAAGGTCATTCAAGGTTAAACCAAAAACACTAGCTCAAAGTCACTTTACCTACGTCACCTTTTCTGACGTAGTGTGACGAAAATGAAGGTCGTTCAATATCGAACTCAAAACATTTCTTCAAAGTCACCTTGCAGACATCTTGTGACACGTATGTAGAGGTCATTTCAAAATTGAAAGTGTCTTCGAAATAGCCGCATGAATCAATGATGTGCTGACAGAGGACGATACGCGCAAGCAGTGGTCGTTGCAACTTCTCTCTGTCACGATAGGTACCGTCCAAACTTATGAGAAAGGAACACTCATTAGTCGGTGGATCTTCGTGTGTTTATTCTATATAAACTCGTACAGAGTATACATGGAAGACAATGTCAAACCCTGATTTTACCGTGTATGCAATCTAGTCTCCTAATCTCAAAGTTGAAATCCATGTTCAAGGTCATGTTTCATGAACATAGCTGAAGGACGTCCTTCCAGGTCAAATCTGAGACGCCCTTCAAGGTCGAAAGTTAAGGTCACGTACCCGAGATAGCCTAAAGTCTCAAAGTCAACCCTCCCCCCAAGGTCATGTAACCTTGAACATCGTTCAAGGTTAGTCGAAGTCAGTTAAGGTCAATGCTATTAATGACTTCATAGTGGTTGAGGGAGGTTTACAACCGGCTCAAATCTCCTACTCGCACCAATGCATTTTTCGGACGGAATTCTTTCGTTTTTTGAATTGAAAAATATTTGATAGAAATGAAAAGCTATGCTGAGTACATTATGATTTTTCGGCACCTAATTCATTTCGCTTCCTCAAAAAACACCTCACTACCGAGATTTTACGTAGATAATTGCCGTCAGACCGGTTGACTAGTGATATAATCATTTATTATTCAAATTTCGACCCGAAGCCTATTCTATATTGCGATAAATGGAAAAAACTGAGTAATAAAATATGTATTTTCTTCACAGAGTTCCGGCACACTTTCAAGTTCTCACACACATCTCATAAAACTTACGAGGCTATTGCGTTTGGCCAGACTCCTTCAGAAAATGGATAGATATTCTCAATACAGCGCCATGATATTGACCCTTCTCATGCTCTTTTTCACACTAGTAGCCCATTGGCTGGCCTGTATTTGGTACGTTATTGCCGAGAAAGAGGTGGACACGGACTTAGGTGAGTTCATTTTATTCACGTTCATTGAAAGTAAAGGATGAAATTTTCATCTGGCATTGACTGAAAATAACTCCCAGGAAAACATGTGGAATATTTAGTTCCGAGTATGAGGTCATTAACAAAACAACTTCGATTTTATTGAAAATATAACAGTTTTTTCTCCAGAATATGAGAAAAATGGATCTAGATTATCTATTGCTTATATTTTTATAAAATAACTGATGAACCAAATGAGATAGACAAATGATATTTGAACTCATTCAGTAAGAAGTCTGCAGACTTCTGCAAAATTTCAATTCGAATCAAAATAATTCCATATGTTTGCATTGAAAATTTGATCTTAGTTGCAGTTGACGAATATCGGCATTGATTTGAAAGTACTTGTAATTCTGCGACCTATAAAGTTATCACTTCCATGTGAAATATTATAAAAGTTACCGATGTAACATTCCTCTTTTCCACTTCTCATTTTATACTGTTTGCGAGAGAATCTGAATACAAAGAAACCCTTTTTGCGAATTTTTATTTGAAGCTAATCGTAGACAGACATTACAATTATTGAATTTTTCCATTTTCACAGATCTAGTATACTTCTAAGCAGTATGCTGTAGTACTCCAAATGAATCATGATCAGACTGCTGACACCTATTAAAGCCAAAATTTTTTATTTTGATTTTACAGTTAGGTATGCAAAGAGACTTCAACAAGTATTCTTTTTTTGTTCAGTCATAGATGATTTTCATGGTGATTGAAGTAGAGTGAGAAGTGAAGTAAAG
>WOGR01010391.1:0-10940 GCA_015342045.1 Leptinotarsa lineolata
ACATAATTTAATTATTAAAATAATAACTGCGATTGTGATTCCTTAGATGTAGTAAAGTAAAAAAATTTCGGGATCGCTAGAAAATAATTAATTCTCGAAGTGGGCGGTAGACAAAATAAGTTTGAGAACCTCTGGTCTAGACTGTCTAGAGCATTGAATAACTGACGAGGTAGACCAGCATAACTAAACAACCAAGTCATATATATTGGTGGCAAAGCAAAGAACTGACCGTCTTCTGAATGCAATACTCTAATTTGAACATCATTCTAGTGAAAAATGTATTCAAGAATATCTTGGAAATTTTCAATGAGTTCAACTTTAAAGAAATGATTCATACATTTCCATTCTAATATAATACTATGAGTTCACTGATCCTTTACTTGATCAAAATTAACACTATCCATGATGATAATTATACAATTTTCGTACTATAAATTTTATTCAAAATGTGTTTTTCTACTTGGCAGCTTCATCAGTTAAGTGCCAGTTCAACTTATGAAGCTACTGTGTCGTGAATGTTGACTTAGATAAAATTTATAGTGTGAAAATTGTATAATTATTATCATGGATACTGATATAATACTCGTCATTTTCCTTGATGAATATTCAAACTGATCTACCGATTCTTTCAAGAAATTCAAAATCACCTTTCTAAATTAAAATAATGAAGAGGTATTCATGAACCTCAAAGGATCTGCTCATATGAATATATGCTACTTCGTTACCTTATTGAAGACCCTGCTTCCATAAACATAAAAAATACTGTCTCTTGTCTTATGAAAATTCAATGCAACTTGTGCATCCACACCAATACTGATATAATTATACATGAAATATGTCTTGTTGGGTAATTTTAACCCTAGATGTCTGGTTGACGTCACTTCAACTTTCCATCTAAAACAGAAAATTGTGAAAAATGCTGGATATCAAATAACCCTCAATGAACCTGTCCAGTTCTGAAACTCTTGCATCTTGAATATTTTCCAAGATTTCATTAATATGCAATTCTGAAGAATTCTCTTTACCCCATCCTAGTACCCTAGAGAGATCATTGCCAGTACCAAGGGGAAGAATGGCTAACAGTGGCTCAGGCTAAAATTCACAATAACAGAAAACGGTAAAGTGACATTATTTCACAAATTACATCAAGGTCCAAGTTATGTGATGTTGTCAAAACCCATGAAATAGTTCCATCTCCTCCTGCTACAAGTACTTTAATTTGTTTTGGGGCCAGCAGGACACACCACTGTAATGCGGCAGAGGGCTTTCTTTCACTCAAATCAATCACTTGAACGGGATTGAGGTACTTTCTGAATTCCGATAAAACTAAAGCTCCGTCAGTATTGCCAGATTTCTTGTTAGCTGTCCATAAAAAAAATATCATGGTGAGAATATTCAGTAGTTGAAATTTCACAAATCTCACCAATAACGATTAAAGGAGTCCATTTTTTCCAACCCGGATCTTTTACTCCCCTAAGAAGTAAATGCTTATTCAATGCTCCTTTTCGACGAGCTACTTGTATGCACCATGGAGGAACTATCATATTTCTATAAGGCCCAAAGTCGCAAATCTAAAACATTAAATGACTGAAATAATAAATATTACTATCTTCCATTACTGACAATGTTTGTTCTATGATAGCTACCTTTTCCTTAAAAAATGGATTGAAACTATTTCTGTTATTATTTAATTAGAACCTTGATCAAGGCTGTCGACATAAATATAGTCAATCAAGAAATCAGTGTCACTGTTTTCCGAGTTTGAAAGCCGTGGATTTTCCGAATGACATCGGATAGCAAGCCATGATGGTTAAACCCTGAAGAAGCTAGCCACTCGCGCCAGCGAAACGTCAGGAAGAAATTCCGAAAATCCACGGCTTTCAAACTCCGAAAAGAGTGACACTGAAAATCTCAGCCGTGAAAGTCTAAACCATTCAAGAAATATTTCAAGAATATATGTTAAACTAAAATGGCAAGTAAATGAATTATGAAGGAGCATTTTCCTCTCATGTAATTAAATTTAATGATTTCTTCTCTGATTTGCAAGTGTCATATATCTTTTTTTATTTTGATTTTTTCATTTCCAAAATTTGTTCTTGTGAATTGCATTTAAAAAATGAATAAAGATATATATTTTTTTAATATCACTACATAAATTTGGGTGAAAACGTTTTGTGTCGCAATTTTTGAGATTGTTTTTCAGTTATACAATTAAAAACAACAAAATTAATGATGAAAATGTAGAAGTTTACCTGCTCTGTACCAACAAGACACTCTGTATGAACTGTTTTCTGACACCAACAGCATTGGTAATCAACAAGACCAGGCTCCATTGAACAGTCTTCTCCGCATTTTTGACAAACAGCCCACAACGGTAAGTTACCTACACAAAAATAG
Organism: Leptinotarsa lineolata; assembly: GCA_015342045.1. Lineage (NCBI taxonomy): Eukaryota > Metazoa > Arthropoda > Insecta > Coleoptera > Chrysomelidae > Leptinotarsa > Leptinotarsa lineolata. Next base: position 2,398 of record WOGR01010391.1, read on the forward strand.
TAATTTTCGGTGAACTACAAGTGATGAACATTTTTTTGAAATTATATTTTTCACGTTTCAAATATCTGAATAGTTCATATAAAATACTTCATTTTACTCTATAGAGTTATTTTATCTAGTTGCCTTGCAATGAAAGCTGGAGAAAAAGACAGAAGGTGATTTCTCATTTGGTGATCAATGTCGAAGCTCAGTTTTGCAACAGACCATGAAGGGAGATGTCCATTTTTAGTTATAAAGTATTTACATATGAAAATTTCAACTGTGAGTTTCAGTACATACAATAAGTTCCCCTAAAATACTTTGCCTTAAAAATCCTAATAGAAAAATCAGAAACGTATGCTTTTGGGAATAAGAATTACGGAAATAATTATTATTTATTCTGATTTTGACTCGGATTATTGTGACTCACATTCCTAGCGATGTTGAGTCATCTTCGGACGAACCCGCAAAGCCAACTATAATTAATTTGTCAGAGAAAATTGAAACTAGAAATAATGACTGAAGGATTACGTGAAAACGTTGCAAAATTTGATGGAAGAAAAAAATTAGAAGAGATTCCCCATACCATTGGACAAAATGTTCTGATGCGCCAGGATTGTGTGTTGGAGGTTATTTCAAAGAATATCATAAAGATTGGTTATCTTCCCATGAACATATATTCAGTTTTATTATATTACTTTTGTTTTCTATTATACCTAAGTTTTGTTTATGAAATACTTATTTTATTTTAGTTAGGCCTATTGTTGCTTTTGTATTTGTTGACTTGTGAAATGTGTTTGCAATATTACAATAAAACATTTTATTACATACCAGTGTATCATGGGCACTGTGAATCAAAAGTTGTGTGTAAGATGCGCATGACACACCTGTATGTCATATATAAAAAAAAGTAACTGATATACTAGCAATGTTTCAAAGTTGAATTTAACAAAAAATTGCACACCTCTGTGAAGTTGTTAAAATTATATAGCAATGAATGTGTTATTTGAAAAAAGGGGCTGAAATGGATCAACATAATATTATTCTATTTTTTCTATTCTTCAATATAGCTAAGCTGCCTAAGTACCAACGTAATAATAATAAAACTGGGTTGGTTTTGAATTGATCTGTCATATCTCTCATATATTCATACTCCAAAAAAGTCCAATTTGAGCTTCATAAATTATTCAAACTTGCTGAAGGGCGATATCTTTATAAATTCATTAATTTACCTTTAACCCAATGATGAAGATGATTCTCACTACTACTAGTGATAACTTTACATTTTAGTGCTAGATTTGCTTTTTTCACACATTCAGGATCTGCACAAACTCCACAACAATCACAATATACTCCAATGCCATTAAGTAGAAGCGATTCACAAATTGAACAGTACCAAGCCTAAAATAAAACTTACTTGTATGGGTGTCTTTTGAGAGTATTAACATACTTACTTTGGATGTAATTTTTATGGGAGTCCAATTATGATTTTTAGTGGAATCTCGAACTGGAACATTTCCCTCAATACTCAATTTTTTAAATATATAAAAACTCAGAAAACATACAAGTACTGCACTGACAAAACTCGTGAATCCGAAAGTAGGAAATAAATCTCCGAATATCCACATTCTAGGTCTAACATCTACTTTGTGTTTGCTAAAAACAACCATTTCATCGGAAAATTTTCATGTGAATGTGTTAGGAATGTAGAGGTGAATATTTCTTTAGAAACCATGTCTCTTTTCAAATGACTTTATGCATACACTATAAAATAAATTTTCAAAGTAATTTGATTTTTATTGTTTATTGTTGTTATTGTTTAGATTTTACTTTACAAATGTCAAAAAAACTCCCAAATATTCTGTGATATGAATTTCGCAATGTCAAATGTCAGTGTAAAGTTAATAGAAGCGTCTAGGGACCGTCTATAATTGAACCTGACACATTGCACATTTCTAACAAATACTTTCGAAAGTCCGACAATCCATACGGGTCATAACCAAAGAGAGGAGAGTTTACTCCATAGATATTATAGTAGAGTGAGAATAAATAGTATGATATAATACAATTGCTGTTATCTGTGTCACCGCGGTAATGCTCATTTATGCTCATCCGAATATTAACATTTTTGCTGCGAATCACAACTATCGCATTGAGCTTTCATACTTGAACAGCAAATTTTTATGCCTATCTATGTTTTGACAGCGGACAGTCTTAGTGATCTGTTCTCGTTCTTTGACATATCTGTGAATGTCAGTCCCTAAAATAACAGCGAAAATGAGTTGATTTGACAATAACCAACACTGAAAAAAGCCTTTTTTCAAAAGTAAAATAGTTCACCAAAATACAGCATAAAAACTCGACATTACTTACAATTCTGACTGACAACAACTAACTAGACATCTCATTATTGCAATAATATAGTTTAAATATAGATTTTCTTCAAGTATCGGCCAGTTCTATTCAATTAACTAGACATCTCTCTTTCCGATATGGCTGTAGGTTGGAAATATCTCAATCAAGATCTCCGGACAAGTACCAGACAGGAAAATTTAAGGTCTGTGTCATAGTATAGAGCACAGCACAAGTGTGAGTAACAATAACACCAAAGTATCGTAATTTTTTATTTGTGCTCATTTTAAGACTTGTTCATATTTATCCGAATATTCATATTTTTGTTGCAAATTGCAAAATAACTATCACATCAAATATTTTTTATGCCTATAATATGTTGTCTGCTGTCAGTTGTCGTTTTTCTCGATAAATCTCAACTCAAAAGTTGTTTTGTGTTTTGTTTAACAATGTAAAATCTATATACAAAGATGTAAATGAAGAGGACGCTGGACGTGAATCATATATGTTCTATTATTCCATGATTTATCAGCATTTATCTTCAAATATTTCTACTTTTTTGTGTCATTTGTATAAGATATTTCATTAGCAAAAATTTTAGATTAAGTTGAAATTATTGAGAAAATATTTTTTAGGAGATATTAATTTTTGAAATGCTTATGAGGAATCGAAGAAAAGTGTTTTCACCCGAAACTTCGCAAAGTACACTTTAGAAATAATGGATTCCCAGGACTAAGTAAATTTTCATATCAATATTCTTTCATATATCACGTTGTGTAGCGTTTCTGTGGATGATATCTGTTTCAATTCCATTGAGAGTTTTTGAAGTGGAAATCACAAATAATACTTCTCTCTAATATAAATAATAATGGGGAAAAAACAGCCTCCGAAAATTTAACAAGTAATTTTTTTCATTATTATCACAAAGATTCTGCCAAGTAGCAGAACGAGACTTCTTAATTTTTCAGTTAGGCCCCGACTAATGAGTTGGGAGAATTCTCTTCATCATTTTCTCATTCAAGATTCTATATTTATCTCTAATGTTTTTTGTTACACTTGTCGGATTGTACAGAGTAAATAACTTATCGTTAACTATATCGTCCACTATAAATAACTTATCGTTGATTAGGAACAATCAATGAATTGTACTGTGTATCTATTTCGATTCCATTGTTTAATTGAGCAAAAATTTTATAATTCAATGAGTATTAGTGAATTGTCAATTAATTTGACGTATATGATTTCGAGTGGTAATAATCCATCTGACCTCCTCTTGAAACGCACCTGTCTCCCAGAAGAATTATTATTTCCTGTAGTAGATATCATTCTTCGGAATATATTAATACTGTTAACAGCATTTAATCAGTATTGTTGTTTCTGCTCGAAAAAAATTGTTAACAACTTATGTCTGAAAAGTATTATTCGACAGAAAATTATAACTGGAAGAGTCGAACATGAAGCACATCATTTCACGCCGAGAGTTCCGCAACACTAGCTGATTCATTTTCAAAAGTGATGGGTGCTCGCTTCTTGCTCTTTATGTATTGTTTTCATTGTTGTTGGATTATTGTTGAAATATTACTTCACTTCATTTTGAGCGCCTATACTATTTTATTTGATTATACTGTGTACCAGTTGTATTATAGTCTATATACAAAGGTCATATCTTAAACAAGAAGTGTCGTATAGACCAATTTTGATGCTATTACTCCATTACTCCATAATGTTTATGGTGAAAATTAGTGATGGACATATTCGAATTATTTTCATAATCGAGTTATTAGTTTGAATAAATCTATTTTTTTGTTAATCAGCTGTCGCCCCCATACGAACGACAACTCAATCGACTTATTTGAATAATCGAATTATGATTCGAATTACAAATTCAGTTATAAACACTCGGTTGACATCGATAATACAGTAGTTGTTCAATATGTGAATGTACCTTATTAGATACAAATGTGATTTTTACTGTAAACTAAAAACAATTTTTCATTTCAATATATTGAGAATTTATTGTTCATTTTGTCCATTGAGTTCTATGTTTGAATTTCAGAGTAACATTTCATTCCTAAATTCTTCAGATAAATCAGTACCGACCGTTCTCAATTGGCTTTGGTACTAGATGTATTTTGTTGGCATTAATTTTATTCCAAATTGGGTCTTTTTCGCTAAAAGTTATTCGCTGTCCTGCTCGATCAAGGAGATAATAACTTTTGTCGAAAATAGTCCAATCTGGAATAGGAATAGTGCCAACAGAAATACTTACTTTCGGCAGTTGACTTAAAAATGATATTTGTGATTTTGGTATAAGCAATCGTGAACATCTATAGGTTTATGTTTAAGTTCTGCGAAGTAAATAATGTGGAATTAATTCAAATTATGGTGAAATGCGCCTTAATAATGAAGCAACAACCCTTAGACAAGAGGATTCGATATCACGAATTATCATGATAACCTAATTATCGTTCATTATTAATTCGAATTAGCCCATCACTAGTGAAAATATCGCTGGAGTGTTTTTCACTCGGACATACCGCATACAGTTCACACCGTTTGGAAACAACATTGGAAGTTTGTAGCTGTAACCTGTAGATCGCGGAGACAATTCAACTGCATTTTCAATATTTTTCATATCGCTTCGCAAAATCAATTTTCACACTTTTTTTCTTACGCTCAATTAGAAATAATTGATGGCATAGCAAATCTGGCAGAAGATGTCTGAAATGTTCTACACTCATCGATTTCTATTCGTTAAACTCTCGGTTATGATATGTTATATGCCAGTTACTTTCAGTTATAATACGTCAATTGTCAGTTCTGGTGTGTGTAAACTGTCAAAAATAGATAAAACGTAACATGGCAATTTAAAGCACCAAAAAGGCACATGTTGTTACTTAAGTAACGCCAGAAACAATACTTCATTAAACTACTGTATAGAAGTAAACACAAGTAAATTCACTCTCCGCCATATTTGGGTCAAGATCGCCATCTCTTATTCTATGCTCAGCTGATGTATCCATGGCGTGAGAGCAAGTGAGCCAAGAATAGCTCTAGCTTGCACCCTCCTACCGCACTACACGCCGCTACAGCCCGGCAAAAAATGAAATCTTGACACGATACATCAAAGACGCCGACCAAAAATGAATTTAATTGTTGTTTACTTCTATATGGTGACGCAATTGACACACTGCAGTAAACAACACACAACTTGTTATGGCTTTAGCACACGTATTTCGCTTATTCAGCAGCACTCCCTTGTCGCCAAGTCGACTGATGTGACGTCAAGCTTGACCACGGCCCGTATCGGTGAACGCCACATTCAACTATTAATTTGAGGGGGAAGATAAAAAGTAAAAATTCAGATTTTTTGTAGATGTAGTACTTGAAACATAAACCGTCAAATAATGCAATAAAAAAATTGTTAAATGAGCCCATTATTTATGAGACGGTAGAAAAACTTACTCAAGATCTTACCTTCTCTCAGACCCATTCCACTGTTTGAAAATAAACTTTTTTACAGATTCCTTATCATCATTGAACCAGATTTCTTTTGACAGAGGAGGGCGCATATAAGGATAAAACGATTCATTACTCACTACCAACACCTAGAAGATGAATTAGGGTTCATGACCTCGATGATATTTTTGAGCAAAAAAAACAGAAAACAAAAGAACATGAGAAATTGTTGAAATACATGGGGGGGTTGTGATATACTCTCATTCAGAGTATTTTTGGGCAAACAAACTATTTACAAAACCATTTTAATAATGACAAATCTCACTATAATATTGGTCATAATACAAAAAGGCTTGAAAAATGAATAGTAGAAAGAAAATCAATGCAATAATAAATGAATAGTTCGATTTCGTTGGAGGTGTTTTCACTATATACGAGATCTGTTCAAAAAATAAGGTAAACTTTAATTTTTCTCGAAAAAATTTTTATTTACTTATTGATTTTTATTATCCCCTTCAAAGAGTCTTCCTCAGATATAATAAACCAGTGCCAGCGTTTATCCAATCCTCGAAACATTTCTAATATGCACTTTCAGGTCCTTGAGCTGTCTCTGCGCTTCGGTTTTCAACTCCTCAATCGTCACAAAAAGCCGTCCTTTCATGGGTCTCTTCAATTTTGGGAACAGGAAAAAGTAGCAGGGGGCCAAATCTAGTGAATACGATGGCTGAGACATGATTACGGTATTGTAATTTGCATGGCATGAGCCAACCAATATGCCGACATCCTCACCAACTTCTCTAATAGTGATTCAACGATTCTCCATAACAATTTTCTCACTTTCTCAACATTTTCATCGGTTGTTGATGTGCTAGGGCGTCCAAGGCGAGCGTCGTCATTCACATCCTCTCGGCCTTCTGTGAAAAGCTTGTATCACTCGTAAACATTTTTCTGACTCAGAGTACAATGACCGTATGCCACTGTCAACATTTGCACAAAACTTTGATCCATTTTTCTATAGCAGAAAATCGTCAAACATGCAAGCCACTTCTGACTTTTATTCCTCTCACCAACGAACTAAACATGCTAACAGCTGACACTGTGAACATATGTTCGAGGCGAGTGTACCAACATAACAATGTATGTTGCCCGCGAAATTTGAACATTCACCTTATTTTTTAACAGACCCCGTACAACCGATCGAAATGATTTTTTGGTATTATCAAGAAACAAATATTCTATTCCAGTACCTTAGCTGTTGGTTCGGCAGATTTGATGGCACGGAATGCAGAAAATGAAGCAGTTCCTCCTCCAATCAGTAAATACGGAACTTCTTTTGGAATATCCTTTGATGTGGCTGGGATTTTCACAACCGGTCTCTTTTTTTTAACTTTCTCTGAAAAATTTTATCATACCGATCAACTAACTACGTAACCTTTCATATATCATAAAAGTAAAAACTAAACCACAATTGTGCAAATTATGAAATAGTAATGACAACTTACTTATTTTATCTGTCACTTGTTTCTTTACTACCGGTTTATCTTTCTCTCTGTGCTCCAAGAGGCCTATCCACCACAACTACAATCAAATTAACATACAGATCAATGACGTATTCTTTCTTTTCAGATGATCCAAATCATACTCACAGTCCCTAGTGTAACTGCTGTAAATAATAATCCGAACAGAAGTAATTTTTTGTTTTTGTTTCGATAGTGTTGATCTTGTTCTTCATATCCACATTTTCTATCTGGATACTGACTCATCAAATCAGGAGATTTACAATCTTGAATAGATGGAATTCGCTAGGAAAAAATGATGACAGTGTACACACTTTTAAAAACTACAAATAAAGGTGTATAGTATATAGATAAACCGCACAATAAAATAATTATTGATTTAGAATAAGTCAATTTTAATTCAAATCAAACTATTTCGATTATTACCTATAAAATTATTGAGTATTCAAGTAAAACTTTATTTATTCATTTATTCGATTAATCAACTAGACGGGAAATGAAACCCCTCTTTAATAGAAAAATTATACAATAAAAATCAAAATTCAGCGTGACCTAGCAATTCAATATAAGTCAAGTAGGTACTAGCGGTGAAAAATTTAGAGCCAGTGATACTTTCAATTGAGCAAAGCTAATTCCCGAGTTCACCTTTAAAAAAATTCAGAGCCGCACGAGTCGTGATATTGAGTTGAAATATCTATAATTAGTGGTATAGTAATAATAAATAAGCAGGGATGGCCACTAACACCTGAGGCCTTTGGTGAGTTGGTCCACCGAGCAACTGATGCAAAACCGGACCCGCAGCCCAGGCGCACCCCGGAAGGAGAACACTATTCTCCCTCCGGTGCCGGCCGTGGGTCTACAGGGCTAACAATCCGGTAGACCCAAAACTTGGTTCCTGAGAATCGAGAAAGAGGCCCCCACAATAGACCCGCTCGGAGGGGTCAGAGGCAAGGTGGCGGGGGTTGATAATTTACCTACCGATGACAACCCTGGCAATGACAACGGACGCTTTGAGTGGACGCATGAGCTAAGAGATAGCCTTTTGCATTGCTACGAGAGTAGTGAGCCCACGCGAAGAGGGTACATGGCGAGAATGCATGCTCTGTGGTGTGAAACACATCCGGAGCATGCCGCCTTTTCCGCCCAAAATCTTAGGGATTACGTATCCTATCTTCGGCGGCAGGGCTATATAGCTCCTTCCCAGCCTGCTAGCGAAGTGGTAGAAGTGACAGTTCT
>WOGR01010392.1:0-10940 GCA_015342045.1 Leptinotarsa lineolata
ACATAGGTAATTATTTCTTTTCTTTGTTGTTCTATTTCTATATAAAAGGAACACAATTATTATTCTGTACATTTTTCTGTTTTTTTTGAAGTATTGTATTGGGCATTATAAGAAAATTCAATCAGTTTCACCATTGACACCAGGTAGCGCCACCTACTATAACAATTTTTACGTAATTACCTATGTGTTTAAATGAATAAAAATATTTTTTTGGTACGCCTCTGCAGAGTTGGTAAAAGGATTATCCCTTGGTCACTTCAAGTGCGACGTTGCTAATGAATCACCTTCAATTGAAAATTGTTATACTATAGTTTGAAATGTAATAGAAAATCAATGATCGACAACCATATAATAATAATAATCGACTTTATTCATCACAAGGGATAAAGGATTTCAAATTTGTATTTACATTATTTGGAGATAACCTTATGACGAATGGGTGAAGTGTCAGCTACAGCTGTTTTTCAACTAGACCCTGGTCCTCATTTCTCGTTTGAGTACGTAGTTATAAAACTTTTGAGATACATTTTTTCTTATTTGATAACTGAAGGCAAATTTCCTATCTGAAACGAATTGGCCAATTGAAGAATGAATAGCGAAAGAAATACGTGGTAACTACTGCTGCAATTTTGAATGTTTTTTCGTATGATGAATTTACTTCACCTTCATTCACCACTCAGCTTTGCAACTGACTGTCTCGAGAAGCCTCGTTTGTCTTTGATATTCGGCCACTGATTCTCCTATCGATCCCATAGATGGCGTCTCCGTACGATAAGATGTCATTACGTTTACTTTCAGTCTTGTCCTTTCCAGAACAGTTGAGTGGTTCAACCTAGGACCACTGATGAGACCTTGGCGGGTCGAAACAGAGCTGGCTGATGTTTAACTCACCATTTCTTCTGAAAGAGTGTCGTTTTGGAAAATCATCACAAACTTGCTGAGAAATCAAACACTGATGAAGCTCTATGGTGATCTGAACCGATTTTATAGTTGCCTTCAATATATGAATACCGTGGACTTCTGAATTCCTGAATGAAAAAATTCATCACTACCAAGATTTGAAAAGTTTTTTTTTCCCAACAATGATATCATAACGAATTCAATTAGCTCGTTTCTATCCATATCAAGTGATGTAATTAATTTGCGAATCATGTTAAACATGATTATTCCGAGGTAACTATAATTATCGAAAAAAACATTTCATGTCATTTGGTGTTAATAGAGGAACTACGGTTTAAAGATTATTGCTAAAATATTTTTCAAGGTATTCATGAAATGATATGTTATTAAAAAAACGTAGTTATTATTGATATGATTATAATTGTACCTGAAAGAATACAAAGTACGACCCTAAATTGTGCATATTCATTTGGTATATATTTGTCAGTTCAGTCTTTCGAATATCATTTAGGAAGTTGTTCCCATCTAACGCGGTGAAAAATGAAGGTTTTACTGGTTGCTCTGATTGTGTGTGCTTCAATTCCAGGAAAATGGGTAAATGTTTTTTGTATCTGATATCCCACCATAATTCGAAAAATTTTTTGTGAATACCCCAGAAACTTGTGCTTTTATATTTTTTCCATTATCAGTAATCTTACTTTTTGCTGATACTACTCTTTTCAAAATAATTTTTGTTTTTTCTGTCTGGTTCAGGATTCTTCATAGAAATAACACATGGAGTCAATTGTTCAGTCCCTCACGAATTATGCAGGAAAAATGAATGTGTTTGAAATAGTATCAACTTAATAAAATTTATGATTTCATCAATATATTTTCGAATCACTTTCTGGTTCGTTTCATCTCTGAGGTCCCTTAACATTTCTTTTTGTTCAGCTTTTCTTCATAATGATGAGGCAATATGCTTTCCACAAATTATCAGGATTCGGTGTATCATCACCTTAAATAACGATCGAACGATTTCTCACATTTTTCACATGAACATTTTTAAACATACCATTGAGAAACAGTTATTTTTCTGTGCTCAAAATTGAGTTGTTAGTGACATATGAACCGAGATGCATCTATTTTAATAATTGTACCATATTATTACCATATTATTTATTATGTTTATTACATCCGAAAGAAGATCAGTAACTTTATAAAAGTGTATAGGAGAGTCAGCGTGTCCTGAGTCTAGTATTGAGTTATGATTATCTTCTTTGAAAGGATTTCTTTCAGAGGATTCAAAGTATTGCTACACAATATAGTATATGGAAGATGTAAAATTTCACTAATATGTTTTGATGTTTCGAAATAAGACACTTGCCTTATTGCCCCTTCAGCGCCAATTGAAAGCGGTATATTTTTGAAAGAAATAAATTAATTTTTGGGAAAGGAAGTTTTCTGCTTTCCATTTCTTCATCTCAATATAAAAAAATTATGGGTGCTTCCGAAGAAAGAAAGAAAACAATTGACTTCAAAATAAACTATTCACAGAGATGTGTACATCATACAGAAAAAAAAGTAACTTTCAAACACAAACTGAAAAAAAGTTCTCTCTGATGGAAAAGTAGAAGGCCAAATGATTTCTTCCCCAAAAATGATTCTTTCCTTTCAATCGAAACAAAATTTCTATGGTTGGGATTGAATAAAATATGCGAATGAATGTCATTATGTAATATCATCGATGACCTGAGTGGATTCAACTCATTCGTGACATAAGGTCGTGATTTCATGATGAATTGTGTGCTTCATCATGTAATGTTATCCAGATTGGTGCTGAAGAGGCAATAAGGCAAGTGTTATATTGGGAAATATCGAATGTCCGCTATTGAGGATGACAGTGTCCATGTAAGTGAAATGTTACCTCTTTCATATACTATATTGAGTAGCAATCCTTCGAATGATATCTGATTCAATTGTATAGCGAATGTTTGGAGTACAAACCTAAGAGAAAAAGGTTTTTTTTCTCGAATATATCAGTGTTCATATAAAAGTAGTCGTTTCAAAAGTATTTCTTATTTCGTGTAATTTAACGTTTATATGGAATATATGGCTTCATTGGATAAACTACACATCTTTGTTGAGGGTTTATTTTGAAATTGATTGCCTTTTTTCCCTTTTTGGAGAATCCCCACATTTTTTGTATGAATATAGAGAAGTAGAAAGCCTAAACCTTTCTTCCCCGATAATTTTCTATTCTGTCTGTCTATTCTGGCTCTCCTTTTCCTGAACCAGAGCAGAACCAACCTTTGTATCAATGTAAAACTAGTACTGCTCACTTAGGTTCTCTCAAATCGAATTTATGCCTCCCGTAACCAAGTACACATAGCGCAGGAGCTTACCGTGTGTATCCTCTTCGAAGATATCTCCAATCAACTACTACATAACATACAAGATGATCTACTTACTCATTTGATGAGCAAAAACTTCTTTGTTATCGGTCTTCTCACAGAAAAGAAAGGCAAATCGCATTTCATTCGTCACCATGAATGTCCAAATAGAGTGGCTAACAAATCTGAATTCATTTTATTGTACAAATGAATAGTAGTAGGTATCTGTGATACGAAGACTAGATGAATGCCAGATATTCGCGAATTATTGTTAGATCATTGAGAAGGAATTCAAAAGTTCAGTTGAGCAAAAAATAGAAAATGTACTGGCTGACTTCAATCACATATGCTATATGATTCTACCACGGCCTACTAACCCAGATTTCGTTTTCTCCAATCCTAATTTTGACTACGAAAGCCAATATTATTATAATGTACCAGCATTGCAATAACTATCTCGTTAAGAGCCTCCATCAACTTTCTCTCCATATTTTCGTTTTATTTCCTACATATTTATCTCCGATTCGAGTGTGTCTAACTACAAAAATAATGCTGGTGGGTTGTTTTGTTTCATCATGTTTTTGTTAATTGAAATATTAGCTGCGGTCGAAGTTGAAGTTGACGGGGAAACGTACTGAGCTCCCAGAGCAGTGTTGTGTTCAGGTTCTAATGGCGCTCAAGGCTGAAATGATTCTACTATACTTTTTGAAATTTAAATTTTATAGCTATGGAGTTGTTGATATAAGATTCAGCAACATTGCGGGATTTCCAATATCCATGGCGTTTTAAAGTTGAAAGATCTGCCCCTGCATTAACTGAAATAGTCGCAGATGACCTTCGGAAACAGTGGCCAGTATATAATTCAGGGTTTGGTAATTGCAATATAGTTCTGCTTCCTAAGTTTCTGTCACCAAATTGCTTTTTGATTTTCTGGTCAAAATTAGTTGGAACATATTCTCCGAACGTCCCACTTCAAATTCTTCACTCATTAAATTGATTATATAATTTACTGTAATAGGTTCATATTCATTATTTTTGCTTCGGTTTTTGATTACTTCATAAAATTCACTTCCAATATTGGCTTGAAGCACATTTTCGATAAAATGAATAATTTTCATCTGATTTTTGGTATTTTTCCAAGCCATTGGAATTTTTAGAGTTTTTCTGTTTGCTTAGATGTTTTCAATACTTGAGAGAATCATCAATTTGCTTGTAAGGGAGAAAAATCTGATCACATATACACTCGCTGCTAGGACTTACTCAGATTTCATGGAAAGCTGCCTCAAAGTACCAATGGAAGTGTTTCCAGAAAAATTCCAAATGCATTTTTTATATTTTGTTGAAGTTGGTGATGGCAACATTTCTTTAAAAACTTTGCTTTGGTCACAATGATTCAAAAAAGCATTGCAAAGTACATAACGAGTGGTACACTATATCTTAGAGAACACAAAAGTAATTGAAAAAAAGTAAACTTGATTCAAACGATTTTCTGAATACGGTATTCCCAGTAGCATAAAACGACGGATTTTTTTCTATTGAATACTCATATAAAAGTTGTTTGGTAATGAAACTGACTCAATTTTACCCGGATGCCCGAAGCAATTTAGGGGCAATTACAAGGCGGTTATGAATTGATAGTAATTAAGCATGAAAAGTAGTTCATGAATTTCGGTTTTCGAAAAAAATTACCCAAAGACATTTTCCAAGATGTACTTTACAAGTATAAGAGACAATAAGCCATACTAACAATTTTTTGGAACAGTAACTATATATTCAGTACGGTATGTTATAAAACATTGAACATGCAAACCAATGTCACATTTTTTATAACTAGTGGTCCTTTTTTGTGGCAAGAATCGCATCTAGTTTGTTTTTCTTGGGGCATGACTAAACGGTCCATTCGATCCAATCGCAACCCTAAACCCATATTTTTGAAACAATGTACTCTCTATATTTGGTAATATTATCACTTTAGAGCTTTTTAAAAATATCATTTTTGCTCAGAATATCTTTTCTTGCATATTGATGAACTGATTTTTCCTGGTTGGTAGATATTTATTTCAGTTTTTTTTCATTTTCGACAATGGTATTCCATCATCAGAATGCCATTCATAATCATAGTGATGTGTAGATGACACCTCACATTCATTTTGCATTTGTGAAGCAGGCAAATTATTCATGTCGATGTTGTCTTCGTCTCCAGGATCTTCAACAGTGATATAACCACAAGCATTTCTTGGCGGAAACAGGGTTTTTGTATCTGCTGGTAAATAATCATCTCCTATCATTGCCAAAGCTTCTTGCAGAAAAAAATTCTCTATAAACATAACGGTTCATTTTCCTACATATGTATCCTAATATGTTCACATGCGTAAAACAAAAGTACCAACATGAAATAATTATTAAAATGTATGCTAGAATTCCTTTCGAAAAATTGAAAACGTAAACGGAAATATTTCATATACATGCACAATCTAAAAATAATAACTCACCTTGTGGAGGTAACACTGTAATCAGCCATTTCAAAAATTCCACACGTTCTTATTTCTCTCAATCTCAAATTACTCGTCTTCTTGATAATGTCTCATCGTGAAGCACGGAAGTCAAATATATACTAATGAAAAGATACCAATACTGCTTGTTTCTATTCCAAATTCAGACAAAAATTGACAAGTTTAAGGTGAACTCCATATAGATAGAACATTGGGCACATTTGGGTTTTCAACAACAATAACATTCGTAAAAAGTCACACTTTCATTTTTAATTATTTTTTCTTCAGTGTATATCCGATGATGCCAAACAAATGATGATGGAAATTTCCAACGCATGTCTCGCAGAAAGTGGTGTTTCTCCTGATATCGCAGAAAAAGTGATGCAAGGAGAATTCAGTGATGACAGCAAACTGAAAGACCACCTGATGTGTTTCGCGAAGAGAGAAGGGTTGATGAATGACTCTGGAGATGTTAATGAGGAGGTAATACGAGAAAAAATTCACGCCTACATCAATGATGAAGCTACAGCTAACGAAATACTCTCGAAGTGCGTTGTAAAAATGGCCACACCTCAAGACACTGCCTTCCAATTTTCTAAATGCATGTTCTCAATGGAAAAACACTGAATTATGATTCAACTGTACTCTTATTTTGTATCCACATTTCGTGATCTGAAATAAATATGTCTGGCATTATGTTTCACCGGCTTTATTTGTTTCATAGATTATATCAACTTTTTTCATTTCACAAGTATCTTCTGCACATGAACTTGAAAAAAATAAACTATATAATAATAATTATCAACTAGCACAGACATCAATTTCTTCAAGCGATTTTATATCTTCAGTCAATTATTATCAATACATATAATCAAAGTGCTACTGATCGTTGTCTGAATGATAAAGATATTCGAGAAAAACTATTATTGGAATGTACATTACTGCAATAGAACCCTAACAATGATTTTTAGAATTATGAAAAATGAGAAATGAAACTTTCCATCAGTTGAATAATTTACTGATCCAATAATTTTTCTGAAGAAAGGTTGGTTAGATAACAGGAACAAAAAAAGCAATTGTTTTCTTGCCGACGTTTCGAATTCGAATAAATTATTTTTCAGGGCTCGACAAGTGTGTTGATATTACTATTTTGAAAACCATCAGCCATATTAGATACATTGAAACAATTGAAAACATTGCAACAACTTCGAGACAACGAGACGAAACAAACGAATTCGTTTGTTTCATGTCGACATGAAACGACATGATATAAACGAATTCGTTTGTTTTTAATTTTTTGTAAACGTATCTGGTATGTCTTATGATTTCTAAAATAGTAATATTAACACAAAGAAAATACTTCTTGAGCCCCTGAAGAAGAATTTTATTGAATTTGAAACGTCGGCAAGAAAACAATTGCTTTTTTAAGGAAAAAATGATCTTGTTACTCAACATACCGTTCTTCAGAAAATCTTCATGTTTTCTACCACTTTCATTTGTAACTAACGTTACTACTGTTTCATCCCATAAAGACATTTTCAAAATTATACAATAACCTGAAAATAATTGGGAATATCAGCCCTTATATATCTGAATACCACTGAAGATAATAACAGAGGTACTTAATTGAGTACCTGACTTTTGTTTACCTGGGACAATGTGGGTACGCTAATTTCAAAACCGGTGAGTAAACCAGATCGATTTGATCATTTAGCAGGTTACATCCGTAATACTCATGTTCATGAATTTTCAAGGATTCCAAATAATTTAGTCTCCATCTCTTGCTTGCATAGTGCAGAATAATTCTCGATTCGTTTAGATTCAGGAACTTGTGGTTGCATTCCAAGGAATAGTTTAAAAATGTTAAATCATTTTTACTCAGTCTGAAGGACCTTTCATGTTCAGTATACCGTTTTGAGAATTTTTGTCCACATTGTTCCACCACACAAACACTGTTACACTCCAGATTCCTTCATCTTGTCCACTTTATCTTCGACATTCAAAAGGAAATTAGATAAACTGGGGTTGCGGGTGTTCTCAAAAAAAAACAGAGTGAAAGTGGCATTCACAACTTTTCGAAATATTTTTTATATATCAATATCAGACAAATACATGAGACCTTTTTGCTGTTACAAAAACTGTTAGTTCTCAATAATCAACACATACAAAAATGAATTGCTATTCGTTAGTCTCGCCAAAACTTGAGAACGGCTGAACCGATTTGACAAATTTTGAAAGTCCAGGGAAAGTTTGAAAGGTGAGTAAATATGAATGAACAGATAATAATAATCAAAAAGCTCAAGAATGGTTGGACCATTTTGTGTTTTGGATTTGTCTTCGTCGGGAATAGTATAATAAGTATTGAAATATGATATTTTATTAATAAAAATGAATCACTGTTCGTTAGTTTCGCTAAAACTCGAGAACGGTTGGACCGATTTGGCTAATTTTAGTTTTGAATTATTTGTGGAAGTCCAGGAAAGGTTGAAGAGGTGAATAAATATGAAAAAATTGACAAGAAGGGCTCAACCAATTTTTATGATTTTTGTCTTTTTGGCTTTGTCTTCGTCGGGAATAGAATAAGTATTGAAAACCATATTTCATCAATTGAAATGATAGTAATAATGAAAGAACTCAAGAACATCTGGACCAATTTTAATGATTTCTGTGTTCTGGATTTGTCTTCGTCGGAAATAGCGTAATAAGTATTGAAATATGATATTTCATCCATAAAAATGAAAATTAATTACTGTTCATTAGTTTCGCTAAAACTCGATTTGACCGATTTGGCTAATTTTAGTTTTGAATTATTTGTGGAAGTCCAGGGAAGGTTTGAGAGGTAAATAAATATGGAAACATTGATAATAAAGATGAAAAACTCAAGAACGGCTCGACCAATTTTTATAATTTCTGTGTTCTGGATTTGTCTTCGTCGGAAATAGGTACTGAAATATGATATTTCATCAATGAAAATGATGATAATGACTTTTGTGGATTTGTCTTCGTGTGGAATATGATAATATGTATTGCAATATGATATTTCATGGATAAAAATAATGTTGATGATGATAAAAGAACTCAAGAACTGCTGGACTCATTTCAATGAATGTTGTGTTTTTGATTTGTATTCATCGGGAATAGGATAATGAGTTTTGAAATATGATATTCCATCAATGAAAATGAAAATGAATTACTGTTTGTTAGTCTCGCTAAAACTCGAGAACGGCTGGACCGATTCGGCTAATTTAGGTTTTGAAATATTTGTGGAAGTCCTGGAAAGTTTAAAAGGTGAATGAACATAAAAATATTATGATAATGATAAAAATAAAAACTACTTTTTGAGCCCTGAGGAAGAATTTGATTGAATTTGGAACGTCGGCAAGAAAACAATTGTTTTTTTCTAAGGAGAAATTAATCCTGTTACCCAACCATTTTTTTTTAAGAGAAAAAGAATGTCTGGACAAATTTTTATGAAGTTTGTGTTTCGGTATTTGTTTCGGGAATAGAATAATAAGTGTTGAAATATGATACATCGTCAATAAAAATGATAATAATGAAAGAAGTAAAACATCAGTGATAATAATGACGTGTTATGATTAAAAACAACTGACAGATCACATGTATACTACCCTGCTTGACTAAAATGTCCTAACTAGCCAAATTATGAAGAGGAGATAAATGAGTTTTTGTGAATTATTCTATGCTATCATCATTTTGAATTCTTTAAATTGGAAACTTTCCACAGTCCTGACTATTTTCTTGAAAATTATCATAAGTGATATATATTGCATGTAACATCATTATTATATTCGAAATTATAAAAAATCCAAAGTTAGGACATTCTAAGTTAGGGAATCATGATATAATCAAGGACGCTTCACTTATTAGAATTTTATTTCCACCTGGAACACAATAGCTCAATGTACAATAGTAAAAAGTAAACTAATCAAACACTCCTAAAAAATAGTAATAATGAACAAGTTCATGAGAAACTACAAGTCATCATCACTCAGCTTCTCTGAAACTTCCAGTTCTTCCCAGAATGATAAACGATTTGCAGGAATGATCGGTCGCAATTTGGATATCAAATTATTCTTTCTCTCTGAAGAAATTCCTCTGTTAGTTTTTGTTGAGTAGCCTTTGGTATATTCGCTTTGAAATAAGATGCTGTTAGAAAGTTCAGTTCCAAAGATTCATCCGAGAATTTGCTTTTGTACCAGAGATATTTTTTATTTCTGTGGAACTGAACGAAAACCATGTCTTGAAGATAGGGCTTGGGAGATATTCTCTGCGACTTATATTTGGAATTTAGATCCCCCCATTCAAAGAAATTTTCAATTTTCATATCGATCACATCAACTTTTGATGAAATAGATTGTTGAACGGCATTTTTGAAGTCATTGAAATAGAATACCTTAGGATTCCTCTTTAAAGATGACTCGACTTGGTGGTGGAAGAAGTCTGCAGACATCAAAGTGTGCCCTGCCTGGAAGTACTTTATGGTTAATAGTTCCACGTTCAGCTCATTACTATTCACAGCATATACGAAATAAGAAAACATAGCCTAGTTTTTGTTTTGAGCCACACAGTTGTATAACTAAATGGTAATATTTCGAATATCTCGATTTTTTGAAAGAAAAGCCTGAAATGTAGAGATTGAATCTTTCTTTTTTCGACCAGATACGCATTCATGCCATATTATTGCCAGATGTTTGACAGTCTTCATGAACTTTCTTACAGGGAGAAATGATTCATTGAATGCAATGATCCTTGGAATAAATATAACTTCTTTGAACATATCTACTCGAAATAACATTATCGCCGGAAAAAAGTAACGTGAATAGATTATAAACTTTTTTTTTGTGTATAACCCACCTTCTGTAATTCGGCTGCAATTGTCAAATTTTCTGTTTCAGTAACATTCGTTACTCCGTCCTTTCTGTATTCTTGTCTGGCCCATTCATACTTTTCTCTAAGCTTGCTCTATACATTACATTCCTCACACCCAATACTGAGTTGATCCTTGGTGTGCTCTGATGATTTCGAATGCATGTCATATTTTTCACAGTCAAAGCATTCTTCATTCCCCAATTTTGTGAAAGAAATATTCATGGAACATACCTCTTTTCTGTATAATTCGTATGATACTTTGGAGTTGGGATGATTCACTTTGAAA